>JABTXL010000611.1:3662301-3741298 GCA_025134845.1 Neodon shergylaensis | reverse complement strand
GAGAGAGAGAGAGAGAGAGAGAGAGAGAGAGAGAGAGAGAGAGAGAGAGAGAGAGAGAGTCCCATCCCTCCAGCATCCTTCCAGAATACCTGGTTCTTCCTCACCCCTATATATTTCTCTTAGAAAAAGACGTTATCTCAACTGAGTTTAGAAGGAAGGGAAGCAGGATTTGAACCCTTTCCAGGTGTGGGCTCTTAAGACAAAGCCTGTTATAGACCTAATGAAGATCCTGATTTGACAGGTAGCAGGATGTAGAGAATGAGGCTGTGGTAGGCAGTCAACACAAAGGCCTGGAAACTTTGCCATGGCGTTTGACCCCTCTCTTGGGGCACTAGAGAGCCATTAAAAGAGGCCAAGCTAGTCAGGACCAAGCAGTTGGGAGTAGAATGTTATGATTTGACGTACTCAGGACATGCCCATGGATCCACACAAGGACACCAGAGGTACTAAGTCCTCCCTCAGAAGGGACCAAAGCCCAGGAAACAGAAGCTGTCTCATGGTCCCCATGAGAACACTTGAGACACACAGGAGCCCCATCAACGAAATTTCTGGAGTAATCAGGAAAAATGGGGAAAGACTGAAAATCCCCGTCTTTACAATATTTCTAAAGTATCTTTCGTCATATCCTTATCAATATTTCATCAGAGTAGCGTCATGAGAGTGTTTTAAACCTCTGAGGGATACTCTGTATCTCACAAGTCTGCTGATTGAGCCAAGCATATCAAAATCATAACAGGGAAAAATTATAACACACATTGTTTTACTTACAATCTTATTTTTTTAATGAGAAGATTTTCAAAGCTCTTCACAGGCATCTAAGGAGAAACCATGATTTACTCTGAAACCTATCATGATATAATCATGTTTGTCTCTCCATGTTCCTGAAATTGTCCCACATCAAAGATTTCTTTCTATGTTTAACAATTCTCTTGTTTAAATTCTGTTTATTTTCCATATTGTAATTATTTTTCTATCTCCTCATAGACCCACAGTAGTAACTGACCATGTTTGCTCAACGTTGAGTAAATGTTCACGTTCCCAGCTAGAAGGCGCCTCTGCCCTCTCAAAAGCAGGCTGGTTTCCATCATGCGAATGAATACAGGATTGAGAAAGCAAGGGAAGTGTCCTGAGATGGTAGACCTTGTGTCTGAATCTTTCACTCCCAGCTCCCATCCAAGGCTCTTCCTAAAACCGTGAAATTCAATGGGAAGAGGTCTCGTGGGTAAGGAGTAGATAGTTGTCTTAAGTCAGGACGTAATTTAAATGTTTAGGGAGTGGCATGGATGTCATAGCACACAGAGAGATCAGAGGACCACTGTTCCCCCTCCCACGTTGTGTTTCTGGATTCAAAATTGGGTTGTCAGGCTTTGAGGCAAGTGATGTCATCTCATTGGTCCTTTAGTTGCATTTCTTACGACGACTTCAGGAAGTCAGTACTTGACGGGCAGGTATCTTGGTTTGAGGGAGAGCAGAGGCACAGTGCCTCTCCAACTCCTTTTGTTGTCAGCCAGCCAGGCAAGTTCTTTATGCTTCTCCAGGTATGACGATGGCGGGTTGACAGGCAAGGTTACTAACCTTGGGAGGCCAGGGCCAGGGCTATGCTATTCCGGTTTTTTTTTTCTTTCTTTCTTTGTTTTTTTTGGCTTTTCGAGACAAGGTTTCTCTGTAGCTTTGACTGGAACTCACTCTGTACACCAAGCTGTGGCCTTGAACTCACAGAGATCCACCTGCCTCTGCCTCCTGAGTGCTGGGATTAAAGGCACGTGCCTCCACCACCTGCCCCGCCTAGCTATTCCATTCTTTAACTGGTTAGAACAAATACAACAGTCATTAATGAGGTTCACCTTCTTCACAGCTGGCTACCTCTGATCTCTTGTGCCCTCGGTAGACTGCATAGAACCTTCTGGTACTTTGAAAGCCAGCCTGCAGGGCAGAAACTTCCCGGTCTGTACCAACTTGATTTCTCCCTGTCCTGTGACTAATGCATGTGATGTCTTCAGTGGTAGGGTATTACTGTCAAGTCTGTAATGGATTGTTCTGACTTGGATGAAGACCCAAGAGAAACACAGCATATTCAGAAAACTACGGGAAGTGTGCAGTGATTACAGCCCTTTAAAACAACCTATCAAACACCTCTTACCACACAACCCCATATTTGTGTATAAAAACACATGGAATTGAGGCAATTTTGTTTAGCGGCTCTGGACTTGTCCTCATGACCCCCTGGCATGCTCTGAAAGTTCCACATGTATTTGTAGCTTTTAACTATGTATTTACGACAGAGCATGTGACTTGCCATTTCTAAATGAGGAATGAGAAAGGGGAGAAGCAGTGGCCAAGGGAGAACCTGATGAACCCTACAGGACCTGACCTGTCTGAGTGCCTTTCTTGAGGAGGGCACCATGTCACCCATAGGCCTGAAGCCACAGGATCCCTGTATGTGGGCACTTGTGCTATGGGACAGGCATATAGAGAGCAAGGCTAGATTGTGCCCTGTATGGACTCTGTTGAAATCATGTGACCAACGATGGAGCTACAAACTAAGGAGGTAGCCCCAGCATGGTGAGGAAGTGGCAGGAGGCACAGGATATTCTGGTGATCCTTGTCTTGACACGTATTCTTGTGAAGGTTTGTTTCAAGGCTTTAAAAAAAAATGTCAGAAAGCTTGTTAGTCTCTTTATTACCCCATGCAGCGTTACTAACCGCAAAGACACATATGAAGAATATATGTGCATTCAGTATATATGCAGTAGATGTGCCTCTCACATATAAGCAACTTGCAGGGTTTCGTACACATAGGCAATTTAGTGTGGAAACTCATTTCGTTAATAAATTTCCTGGGAGCTGAAGCTAGCCATGTCTCTACTCCAGACTCCCCACTATCTATTGGGTAATTTAAAACAATCTCTTAAACTTTGGGCTCCTCACTTTCGGCTTTTGTAACACGGTACTCACCTCCCAGGACCAATGATACTCTCTAGTCAAACGTTGAGCAAGGAGACTGCACACACTATATGGAGAATGAATAGAGACTCTTACAGAGGAGGTTTATAGAGCAATCTCCTTCTCCTGTAACTTCTAACTCCGTGGGGAGGGACACAGATTCCAGAGTTTTGCTTTTACAAAATTCTACAAGGGGTGGAGACATGTCTCAGAGACACGGGGTTTCCCTAGCCCATAGAAACTTCTGAGTTTAATCCCAATCGTACCCACACAGGGGCCTTAGAACTTGGAGTCCACCCTGTCACTCTGTCAGGAGGCTCTCTTGTAAGTCTTCTTACAGCACCGTGTGTGTGTGTGTCTGTGTGTCTGCATGTGTCTGTGTTTTCATTTTTTGGAACCATGGGGGTTATATATTTAATTTATACATCCCCACTATTTTGCTATTGTCTCTTTTTGTGACCCTGCATTTACCATTCTGGCCCTTTAATTATGCTTTCCGGTCACACTTTTGCAAAGGCCGCCGACAATTCCCTCATACTTCAATAGTAAGTGCCAGCAATCTCTGGGGTTGTTCTCAATTAAATCTATGGATTTAATACTTCTGGGTTATTTAAAAACATTCCATCTTGTCCCCTTAAATTTCCTTTGCTCCATGTCCTCCTTCTAGCTTGCTATTTTTCCAAAACAGAAGGGGGAGGAGCCCAGGAACGGAACAAGAACACAGGAACATAACCAAAGCCTTTGAAATGCTTGCCATCTTCCCTGGGCTCCGGGTGGTTCAAGAGTGAACTGCTTTGAGGTTAAGTCACCTGACTGTCTTGTTATGATAGATCAAACCTGAAGGAGTGTGTTTGCTTCCAATTAACACCAGCTGCTGGGATTTGAAAATCAGGTATTCCATTCATTAACCTTCTGAGTTGCATTCAGAGGGGAGAATGTTAGGATTTACAAGGTACAAATTATAAATTTATCGAAAGCAATAACATTATTTCAAGGCTCGTGTTAAGGACCGTTAATGTCCTCAGTCTCCTGCCCATCATGGGGGGACCATGTCTGCCCTCAGGACATCTGATCTAATAAGCAGCAGAGAGGGACTGTCACGTGCCTTTGCCCTTGTCATCCACATCACAACCCTGGGAGGAAGCAGGCCAGAGGTGATTCTTCTCGTTTGATGGATGAGAGCAGTGAGTCTCAGAGAGATCAAGCGACTTGCCTAAAGTAACACTCTTGTAAAGTGGTCCAGCCATAACTTGAAAGTGGAATTGTTCCCTCCGGGGCCACGTGTTTTCCACCTCTCCACACTGCTGTCTGGGGTGGTACAAAGAAGGGCATTGTTAGGCCAAAGGGTGGACCGTGCGGTTTGGGTTTGCTTGGTGGCTCAGGGCCTCCGAGGCTTTGCTTCCTTTCCTTTCTTCTTTCTGCGGGAGGCACCTGTCTTTCTTTGTCCTCTCCACTGCACAGGCTGATGGCAGTGGGAAGGAGCAGGTAGGGGAGGCAGATATTGTTGTATTTTCTGAGATGGAAAGTTTTCAAGCCAGAACCCCAGTGGGAGTCTGAGGTTGGCAGGCCTCTGGCTCTAAAGTGTTGGGTCAATGGAAACTCGTGGCTTCTCATGTTCTGTGAGCTTCAGTAGCATTCCCGGTACCTGTTTACAAAGACCAGTCACCCTCGAGGACTTCAACAACAGCATGGCTGGCAGGGATTTGACAGTAAGAACTCTTAACTTTATTATGTAATAAGAAGGTTGGGTGTAGGACTTGCCAAGTTGGTTAAAAACAGTAGTAGATATTGGAGGCCTGGGTCTGTTCTCTGTCCTGCCTGGCTTGGCTTTGCTTGATGTCTCTCCAGCACTGAAATGACTGGATGGTTGTGAGCACCAAAGCCTCTCACATCAACAACCAGATGATGGAGGAGGAGTCCAGCACTCTCCCTGTGTGCTTTCCCTTCTGGGACCCCTCCAGAAATCTATAAATGCTTTGGCCACAGTGGGTCTCAGCCCGTCTTCTATTACAGTTACCGGCCTAGGACAAGTAGGCTGCCCTGAGCAGTTTAGAGACCTGTTGGCAAACACCACACTTTGATACGTTAGAGTCCTCTTTTGTAAAATTATTTTCATTGAGCTATATATTTTTCTCTGCTCCCCTCCCTTCTTCTTCCTTCCCCTTCAACCCTCTCCCATGGTCCCCATGCTCCCAATTTACTCAGGAGATCTTGTCTTTTTCTACTTCCCATGTAGATTAGATCCATGTCCTCATTGTTATCTAGATTCCCATGTACATTAGATTTTAGGGTCCTCATTGTTGTCTAGGTTCTCTGGAATTGTGATTTGTAGGCTGGTTTTCTTTGCTTTATGTTAAAAAGCCAAGCCACTCATGAGTGAATACATATGATATTTGTATTTCTGGGTCTAGGCTACCTCACTCAATATGATGTTTTCTAGCTCCATCCATTTGCCTGAAAAGTTCAAGATATCATTTTTTGATCACTGTGTAGTACTCCATTATGTAAATGTACCACATTTTCCTTATCCATTCTTCTGTCGAAGGGCATCTAGGTTATTTCCAGGCTCTGGCTATTACAAATAATGCTGCTATGAATATAATTGAACACATGTCCTTGTGATATGATTGAGCATCTTTTGCGTATATGCCCCCAAAAAATGGTATTGCTGGGTCTTGAGGTAGGTTATTTCCTAATTTTCTGAGAAATCACCATACTCATATCCAAAGTGGTTTTACCAGTTTGCACTCCCACCAGCAATGGAGGAGTGTTCCCTTTACCCCATATCTTCTCCAGCATAAGTTGTCATCAGTGTTTTTCATCTTGGCCAGTCTCACAGGTATCAGATGGAATCTAAGAGTTGTTTTGATTTACATTTGTCTGATGGCTAAGGATGCTGAGCATCTCCATAAGTATCCTTCAACCATTTTAGATTAGTCTGTTGAGAGTTCTCTGTTTAGGCCTATACCCCATTTCTTATTGGATTATTTGTTCTTTTAATGACTAGTTTTTTGAGTTCTTTGTATATTTTCAAGATCAGCCCTCTTTTCAATGTGGGTTGGTTAAGAACTTTTCCCATTCTGTAGGCCACATTTCATTTGTTGACCTTGCCGTTTGCTTTACAGAAAATTCTTAGTTTAAGGAGGTTCCATTTATTAATTGTTGCTGATGATATGATAGTTTAAATAGGTGACCCCAAAAATTCTACCAAGGATCTCCTACAATTTCTAAACACCTTCGGTAATGTAGCAAGATACAAGATTAGCAAAAAAAAAAAAAAAAAAAAAAAAAAAAAAAAAAAAAAAAAAAAAAAACAGCCCTCCTTTATACAGATGGTAAATGGGCTGAGAAAGAAATCAGACAAACATCACTCTTCACAATAACCACAAATAATATAAAATATCTTGGAGTAACTCTAACCAAACAAGCAGAAGACCACTTTCTAAATACAGTAGCACAGACACCGAGAGAAACAATTCATAAATAGAGTCCTCTTTAAAAGTACTTCACAGTTTGTCCGTGGCAAATAAATATGGAGGAGGAAAGATAGAACAAAGACTGGCAAGGAGGGACCCAGTGGGACTAACATGGAGTGAACTGTGCTTCCTTGCAATGGCAACAATAACAGTAACAACAACAACAACAACAGTAGCAAAACACAGCTCCCATGGAGCAGGTCTCAGAGAGGGCTTTGCATCCTGAGGTCTATGCAAGGGAGATGAAACTCAGCTAATTTTGTGACATGGAAGACGTCATTTAACTACCCAAAGTTATCGCCTTCTCTCCAAATGAGGATCAAAATGTCTAGTCCACGGGGCCGTTGAGAAAGGTCAAAGAATGAGGAGCAGCTGGCAAAGAGGCTTGCAAGTTACTGAGTGATGTGCCATCTTTGGAATACTGAGTCCAAGCTACAGAGGTGCTTCACATGAGATTGGACGGCAGTGGCATTCCATTAGACACAGTAGAAAAGCAGATAATGGATAGGGAAATTTTCACACGCCTGGCACTGCGATGCCAATACACAGAGCACTGTACAGCTCATGGTTCTGCACATTTCAAAATAAATTGCGGCCTTTGCCGTGGGCCACATTGTAACTAAATATAGTGTCATGTGGGGGGGAAATGTCAAAGAGAAAATAATCTCATGCATTAAAACTGGGTTCACAGAAAGATGGATTTCTCTGCCGCTTTCTTCACCCAGGTTTCTTCTCATGAGCCAGCACTTAAAACGGTGAATGGTGCTGGTTGTCCGTGCATCCCTTAAGCCTTCGTGATCCAAGTTCAGATGAAAAGCACATAGGAAGGGTGCCCACCATGCCCCAGATGCCTTAGATGCACTATGACATTTATATTAAAGCTGCTCGAAGGGCACAAAAACCAAAGCCTGCAGCGATTAGACAACCAGGCAGCAAGAGCAGAGATTGCGTTTGATTTTGCTTTTATTTTTGTTTGGTTTTAACTTTTTGTTAGCTCTAAAGTTTCTGCCAAATTATCCTTTATCCCTTTCCTTTCCCACTTCTTCCTTGGTCTTTTCAAATCGAACATTACCCCGGTGAGTTTTCTTCTGTCTCCAGCTTGCTTTCGGCCACACTTACAGCCAGTTCTGCAGACACTGGTCTGCTGTAGGATGTCATCTGAGAGGCTCTCCTCTAGAGTCACCCTCTGGAGACGGGAATACACAGCAAGGCAGCCTGTGTGTAACCACATCCGCCAGGGTTCATGCAGCAAACTGGGACCATGGTCCCTAATGTAGAAAAACAGGTGACAGCCCTATAATGAGAATTTAAAGCTCACACATTCAGCCTCTCATGTTGCTAAGAAACAATATCTTACATATTGGGTTGTCTTATTTAGTCTTCAAATTACTCTGGAGTGATAGGTCATGCCATAAATATTTTATAGATTTAAAAATTCAAAATCAAGACTCAGAGACTGTGTGTTAGGCTGAGTATCACTCCGTTTAAAAAGGTATTGATATACAGATGTCTCTGTCCTGTCTCCAAATCTCAGCAGCATGAGCTACTGCGTATCCTTTATCAAAATCACATGGGATCCTCTAAAGAACTCTGTAGCTTCAGGGCTGCCTGGCTGGTAGCAGACCTAGAGGGAAGACCATATGAAATCATGTGGATGAAGAGGATCCCTAGGAGGAGGTGTGAAAAACCAGGGCCCTAATGATAATTTACTGTGAGTTCATAAAATGCTATGTGAGTGTTCTGATGGCTTTGGTAAGGGTGGCAGCTTGGGCCAAAAGGCAAGGCCCATTCTAGAACAATATACTAAACCATAAAGAGTCTAGCAGCTTAACCAGTGGTCCCTAACCCACGCTGGTGCCCCAGACACCACCGTTTTGGGGAGTCTAGAGCTTCACGTGAGGCTGGTGGTAGTATCCAGTTATCTGCCACAGTGAAATCAATAACGATCTATCACTTTCCCCTTATGCTTGGAGCCCACTCAAGAAGCCTCCCCTGTGCCGCTATTAAAACTGCATCTAGTCACTACCTGGACCTGTGCCAAGAGTGTGCTCTTCTAAATATGTCACCCTAATTACCTTAGACAGGTGCCAGAGTCTACCCTGAGGCAACATACCACTGGGTGTCGCTTGTCGACTCTAAGAGTTCCCTAAGCCTGTCCTGGACCTGGGACTTTCCCTCACTGCTCCTCCTCGTCTGGAAGAACTGCACAAGAGGAAGGGCTAAAAAGGAAGAGAGGAGCTTCTAAACGCAGCTCCAGCTGCAGGATGCCCTGTGATTTGGGGGTGCCAGCTGACTTCAGGTTAACAGTTGCTCTCTGCTGGCTGGGACCAAGGGCAGGCATCCACTCCACATTTGCGTCACTAAAGGACGCCTTTCTTTACTAACTTGTGCTTTCCTGGAATATGTATCTTAGGGAGACCCAGTATGATGCCTGATCCACATGGGGAAAAGATCACAAAGATTAAAAATAGAATAAGATGCTTTGTTTTGAATGTAAATGTAACTTCTACAAATTCAAAGCTTCAAATTCTACATTATGATTCTTTAGCCTAGTGACACCTTCCTATGCCCCAAATGCATTCATACTTTATATTCAAACTTCTGATGTCCAGTCTGTGTAAGGAGGGAGAAGACTGGTTCACATTTTAAGATGTGGTACCAAGGTAACCACCATGACGTCATGCCACTAGAAGGTACATCCCCCTCACTATTTCCCCCACTGTAAGAAGTTTGTTAGCAACTAACTTGGCATGGCTGGTTTTCTGTGGCTTGTGTCTGAGAGATGGATTTCTTTTTCTCACCCCAGAAGTTGGAAGTACACTCAGCTGATATGGTTCATTGGCTTGATCTCGCCCCTTAAGTCTATCCTTTGATTTTCAGGACAGCGTCTCTAGTCCTCAGCGTCTCTCCAGGATTTAATTCGGTAAACACAGGGGTGGAGGGTTTGTGGCACCAGTCACCTCAGTTTGTTAGTTGGCAACGCCAAAGATTTCCTAAAATACTCCCAGGAAATTTGCAAAATTGAATGACCCGACTCCCTCTGTCAGAAAGGCAGAGGTAAAGGTCTCATGGGGCTTAGTTGCCTGCCTTAAAATACAGGCCACAGAGGAGCAGACAGAAGAGAATCCTCAGGTAGCTGCATCAGCCTCAATATCCCTAGACAGAAACCAAAGTCAAAGGATCACAACACCAACACTCAAACTGCAAATTTAGATCTTTTTTAAATTTTCAATGAGACAATATTCTCAACATTCAAGATTAGAAAGCACCTCCCCCCAAAAAAGGTTATTACACATAGTAATTCATCAAAATTCATCCAAGTGCTCCTTTCTGTGGCGGTACCTGATCTCTATCCATGGAAAAGGATGCTTTCTCACCTCTAGGGAGTACAAAGTCAAAGATCAGAGAGGAGACCACTATGTCTTCGTGCTCAATGGATCATCCCGGCGACGGCAAGTGCCTTGTAAACACCCTTCACCTGCCAGCCACCCATTCTGTGTCCACGTGAGGGCCACCCACTAGCAAGCCGCCTCACTAGGTGATCTTACAAAGCCAATCTTTCTAAGCTCAGAACTTGGCCCTGGTAAGCAACTGAGAGGCCTTCATCTCATTCCTCACTGTCTAGTAGCTTGGCCACACTACCCTGCGTTTCTACCTCCTGGATCTACCTAGCCTTTTTCAGCTGTCTCTTTTCTCGTTTCTGATAGGTCATTACCCTACCCATGACTTACGCTTCCTGGATCACCCCCACCCCTGTGCACTGCACAAGCAGTACTCTGAGTAGTAGAGATTTTATTACTCCGTGTCCCTGTGTAAAACCCTAAATGGCTCTTTAGTACTTCAAGTCCAAATATCCCAGCCAGTCTTTGTCAGTTCCACTCCTCAGGAAGCATACAGCAAGACAGAATGAGGAGTATATGATTGTTCAAAGGAAATGACTCCGAGGAATCAGAAAAGCCCGGGCAGGTGAGGGTGCGAGGAGCTGGAGACCCGTCGCAAGCCTGGCTCAGTGCGAGGAGGAGACAAGGAAGAGCCATGGCTAGGACATGCTGGAGACTGCAGTGTCTCTGGAAAGTCAAGGGCTCTGGGGAGTCTGGGGCTGATTGCTCCTTAGAGGAGTATTCTATTGAACAGGAAGAGCCTAGCTCTGCCTCATCATGCCCAGACGCCATCCGGGAACATCTCTGTATAACCTGACTGTGAACTCCAGTTCTAACAGCTGCAGGCTGTCAACTTGCTAAGTCTCCCTGCAGCATGTCTCAGAGGACTCACCGAGCAGCAGCAGACTCATGGAGTACCACAAAATCAAACAAAAACTTCTCTCACTTGCTCCTTGGAATGCTCCCCAATTCATCCCCAGCAGCTCCATAATACAGCCCCAATTCTATCTATGCAGATGTATAAATATGTCATATTCTCTAGCATTAATCCTCTGTGCCCAAGGAATGACTGTCTATCATGAGCAACCCCTCTCCACTAACCCAGCTACCTGCCCTATTTTTCATATTGGCCTCATGCTGTAGATGCCTGTTTTCCCCACGATACTCTGGGGCTTCTTGGGGATAAGAGTTCCTTTGGTCTTCTATTAATTCTCTTGAAATTTAAGATCTTAATTTTGCTGAGATTTCAGTAAAAGGACAGTAGGCCGCAGCCACATCCTCCAGGCAGAATAATGTCCTTTGCTGCAGCAACTATCCATTGCTAATGTTGGTAGCTTCCCCGTGCTCCAGCAGATAACCTCACGGCAATGCTCATATGAGCATCACTAAGTGGGTTTAGTATGTTATCTAAAAAGAAAAATTCGGGGCTCAAAGTTGTGAGGGAGCCATGCTGAGAGTCATGGGAGACAGACAGGGTAATAGGAAGTAGATATGATCATAAATCATTATATACATATACAAACTCAGAAATAACAGAAAATATAAGGATAGGTGGATGGACAAGTGGATGGATGAATAAAAAGACATTCTACATTCTCTAAGGGTCTATAGAGATAGTCCAGTAGTTGAGAGCACATATTCTGAAGAGGACTTAAATTCAGTTCCCAGTGCCCACATCAGGTGACTCACAGCGGCCTATATCTCTAAACCCAGGAATATGCAATGTCCTCTCCAGGCAAGTGCACTTATGTGTGTGCGTACACACACACACACACACAAAAATTACAAATAAAAATTTCTTAACAGATAAGCCTCAGAGTATCAAAATAGCTCACAGTGTCCAAGGAGCTGTTGAAAATAAGCCCAGTCTGGGCTTGCAGCAGAAAGTCCTTGGTCTAGCTTACCAGGCGAAGATTTCTCAAACATTTTAGCATCGACATAGACAAATATTTCTCCAGGCCTGCGAGTGAGCATCTTCCTTAATGACTAACCTCAATCTCCCCTAATGCTGTTGTTAAACCTAAGACTTAAATTAAGAATGATACCCACAATTCTCAGGCAACAACTTATCGCCCTCGTTCTGAAGCTAGAAAGAGATCCATTACCCTGGAAAAGGAAGTAAATATCCGGCCAGCATAATTGTATCTGTCTACACAAGTGACAAAATTAAAACTAATGTATGCAGCATGGCAGGACAATTATCTTACTGTAAGTAAGCTGGGCTCCTTTTATAATTCCATTGTCAAAGCCAATCACCCTTTGTTTCTGCAAATGTCCTCTGACCTTTGTGAAGCCATTGGAGCTATCACTAACTAATAATGTTCTTGAAATCTTGCGAATGTGCTTGGATTTCGTAACATCAGCCATGTCCCTAATGGCACGAACAGCCCAGACAGAAGCTACCACAGGGTGACTTCCTCAGAATCATGAAAACAGGGTCCCAATGCCCGATTTTGATCATTAGTCTCTTGATAAATGTTACAGGTTGTGTATTACTTCATCTAGGACCTAGCCACAGGCAGTGTGCATAGTATGATTGTAAGGAAGAGGAGGAGCAGAGAGATTCAGAGCCATGATTTGTAGCTGGTTATAGGTACTTTAGAGGCACAGCTAGGAGCTCCCGGAAGTCACAGGGGAAGAGCGAACTAGAGAGAATGGCATAAAACTGGAGAGATCCTTCCTGAGTGCCACTTGGCTACAAACAGCAATAGTAGCCACACACAGTTAGCCTGAAGAAGCTTCCTGGTCCTGGATGGTTGTGGCCTGAGTCAGGCTTCCCAATCACCTGACTTTTCTACAGGCAAAAAACATGGCAGCACACACTTCCTCAAACTGTCTTCTCTTGATCGTCACGGAGCAGTCACATTCGGGTGAACAAGACACGCCGCAGTGACACACAGGCAAAAGCTGATGTCATCGGGATGGCTTCTTGAGGAATTTCTCAGAAGGCTGTGGAATAAATGCAAATTGATTCTGTGCATCTGAGAGGAATTCGAAGCGCTTGGTATAGAGAGCTACATCTTGTCAAAGGGTTTGGCTTGAGCCCAAATGAAGCATATGCAATTCCCTCCTTAAAGGGCACTTGTTCTTTGTGGTCACGTGTGTGGTCGTGACCCTTTTGAGTGACTGCATGTCAGATCTCCTGCACGTGATTCATGGTGATAGTAAAACTATAGTTGTGAAATAACAATACAATAGTTTTAAGGTTGGGGTCACCTCAGCATGAGGCACTGTGTTAAACTTTCTTGAACCGCTTCTGTAAGGAGATCACGATACTAAACACAAAATTATTTTCAGCAGTTATGATAGGAGTTTTGCTCTTTCCATCCCATCACTTCGCTTTTCCTTGTCTTTATTCCTTTTCTCTGATCACTCTTTCCTTTTTTGTCTTTTTCCCTCCTGCCTTGCCTTGTTCTTTTTATTTGCTGTCTTCAATTTCCCCTCAAAATTCTCCTACTTTTGAGCACATCAGAATACCCTCTATTAGGGTATCAGAACATAATTCTGGGAAGCTGCCCAGCAGATCAAAGTGCTTGCTTCACAAGCACAAAGACCTGAGTTCAAATCCCTAGCATGACATAAAAAGAAAAGTATGTCTGTGACCTCAGCATTATGGGGCATGGGGTGGCAGAGGCAGGAGGATCAGTGGGACTTCCTGGTCACCCGCCTAAATACAGGTTCAATGAATGACCATGTATTAATTGAGTAAGGTAAAGCATGGTAGAATTTGGACACCCAGTGCTGTCCCATGTCCCTCCTCATACACACCTCCTACATGTGGGTATGTGTGTATACATGTGTGTATACATGTGTGTATGCCCACGTATGCCATACAGCAAAAATGTAATTTTTTTCTATATATATTTCTAGAAAAGTATAAATATAGTCCTAGACTTCTAGAAGAGGGCTCTCAGCATCCAGAAGAGCCACCAGCTGAGGGACTCTTGTTTGTCTGGTCCTGGGCTGTATGCTGGGGCAAGGGAATACGTAGAAGCTGATTCGTGCTCTGGACACATGAACATGCCATTGGATCATGTCTGTGCTGGACATGCCCACAACTGTGCTTTCTGTTTCGTTGGAGGAGTGGGAAAGAAGAGCTCTAAGCAGTCTTTCATGAAAGGGACTCCTGGCTTTCATTGTTCTCAACAACAGTGCAGAAAAGCATAAAGTACTAAGAGTCATAGGCCAATGTCTGATTGTGAGCAGGGTTACAGAGAAAACAAAGAAACAGTTTGGCAAATACAGACTTGGTAAACTGAGGCTCCAGGTCATAAAGTACCTTAGGCTAGTTAGCTTGAGCTATTGGAGTAATCCTGTAGGCTCCGAGGAGACTGTAATGAGCCTTTCTAAGAACAAAGGCAGAGAAGAGCGGGCTGTTACCTCTGGAAAGGGATGACTCTGCCAGAAGTTGGGGAGAGGAGCTTCAGGGAAATGGGGATGACATGAAAGAAAGACCACAATGGAAAAACTATAGCCTGGGACGAGATGATCCTGGGGAAACTAAGCAGTGAGGGTCAGGGAGTGTAGGAGTGTGCTGAGGGCTCTCTAGAACCAATGGAACATGCGCTGGGAAGAAAGAGAAGTCTAGTGGGAAGTGGCTTATTGTAAGGGAAATGATAGAAACTAGAAGAAAATCTCTGAGGTAGATGAGAGGAAAACAGAATTTAATTCTGGCCATGCCACATGTGACGTGTTAAGAGGACGTGGAGGGAAGCCCGAGGGAGGTGCTATGGTTCGTCTTGGGGAAGAGAAAGCTGATGAGGAGGTACAAATGGGATTACCACAGCATGGCCGTAGCCCTAAAGCCTGAGTGTGCATCACCATGAAGACCACCGCCTTTGCTCTTGGGGTGGCAGCCCGTTCTCCCCCTTCTCTTGTGATAATCACTAGCATGTCTGGAGTCCTTAGCAGTCCAGAAATCACTTTCCCAACATTTATTCTTTTTAATATTGTCCTTTGTACAACGTTCACATATACCCCGTATCATCTGCCATCAACATACTGGGAAAATGAGACAGAGAACTCAGGAGATTTTTCAAATCAGGCGGTTAATAAAGAGTGGACAATGGAAGTGATGGTTTCTTCCATACTTCTAAATCCTTAACAACTTTGGGTTTCTGTTTCCTTTCTTTCCCTCCTCACACTGTACATGGAAAGAAGTTTTTATCCTGTTGTTTTTCCTGGGACAGAGGGCAGAGCATAACATTCCATAAAAATGGTCCTATCACTGGACAGGCACCTAACCTAACTGTCGTCAGAGGCTTCATCCAGCAACCAATGGATACTGATGCAGACCCACAGCCAAATATTGGGCGGAGCTTGGGGAATCCTACAAAAGAGGGGGAGGAAGGAGCCAGAAGGGTTGAGGAAACCAAAAGAAGATGCACAGAATGAACTAACTTGGGCTCATAGCGGCTCATAGAGACTGAATCAACAATCAGGGAGCCTTTACGGGACCAGCCTAGGTCCTCTGTGTATATATCATGGTTCTATAGCTTGGTTTTCATGTTGGACTCCTAACAGTGGGAGTAGGGCTTGTCCCTGTCTCTTTTACCTGTTCCAGGGACCCTACTCTTCAGACTGGGTTACTCAGTGCTGCCTTAGTACAAGGGGAGGTGCCTAGTCTTATTGCAACTTAAATGCCTGGGAGACTGCCCTTTTCTGAAGGGAAATGGAAGAGGGGTGGATTAGTTATGATGGGGGGGTGGGGGTGCTATGAGGGAAGGAGAGAGGGGAAACTATGGTCGGGATGTAATATATGAGAAAAGAATAATTTTTTTAAAGAGAATAGTCACACCACAAGCTAATATATTTTTGTCATTTAAAAAGTATATTGTTGAGTGACCTGAGCTAACCAGCTTTGTTCCCTCTGTATGCAAATTTCACTCTTTATGCTTCAATTGTGGAACCTGAATGGCTGAATTATAAGAACCGTGTGGCTTTTCTGCATCAGACTGAGTTTCTAAGAGCAGAACCACTATGATTCTTAGTTATTAATAATTCTTAATTATTCAGGGTTGTACAGATAACTCTGTCAGGAAGCTGCTTCCCTGGCAAGCAGGGGGACCTGAATTCACTCTGCCAGAACTCATGGAAAAGCTGAAAACTGTAGAATATGCTTGCAACGCTAGAGCTGGGGAGCCAGAGATAGGCAAATCTCAGGTTGCTTGGCCAACCAGTCTTGACATCTTGATGAGTTTTCAGTCAATGGGAGACCAGGTTTCAGAAATAAACAAATAAATAAATAAATACAATTGATTTCTGAAGAATGACCCTGAATGTTGCCCTCTGGCTTCCACATATCATACTGCAAGTTCTCACACATATACAGGCATTTGTGCACACATAGACACCTGCACACACAAGTAGAATAATTCATAAGGCTGTGATTGGCCATTCAGGGATGAATTTTAGCCTCTTCTAACACTTGTTAAGATTACTACCATGTAATCGTCTGTCTGTACCTTCTTTCTATAAGATACCCTAAGGACCTCAAGACAGAGAGATCTTACTACTTTCCATCTGTGTCCCCAACGCAGAGGTGTAAACAAACAACTACCCAGCTACAAGTTAATTGCTGTGGAGACCTATGAATTGGGTTAAAACAGAGCACATTCCTTGTGTAAATGTATGGTCGAAGGCAAGACAAATTTTAGTTTGAAAATATCAGAGTGGGAACCTTGGAAGATGTTCGGTTCCTGTTGTTTGTAGATTAGGGGGATAAGGCCAAGGAGGAGAAGACCAGAGGGCCCCACTGGTCCAGTTACTGACTCAGAACCCCTGTATTCGAACCATCGAACTATGAACAAAGATGCAAGAAACAGAAAGTGGAAAAGTGCAAATATAAATATCCCCAGGGCCAGAGAGGTGGTTCAGCCATACAGTCACTGGCGGCTCAAACCTAGTGACCCCAGTCCCATCCTTTGATCCCGTGTGAGAAGCTGGATGTGGCAGTACACATCTGATTTCCCTGCACCCCTACAGGGGGACGGTGGCTTGAGCCAGAAACTTCACCAGGAACTCCTGGGGCCTGCTAGCCTGTAGAAGTCCCACTCATCAACAGAGATGAGAGAGACCCAGACCCAACAAGGCGGGAATAAGATTCAGTGTCTGAAAGTCGTTCTCTGTCCTCCTCCTTGTGACTGTTGTGACACACATGCCCACACTCTCACGTACAAGTAACAACAAAGGTTTCTAAACAGTTTAAATCTGTATAACCTTTATTGCCGATTAAGGCAAAGCGAATAAATGGAGGGATCCATCATTTGTAGTGGAGATGCCCTGTGGCTTGAGAGTCTAAGAGCTCCTGAAAAAAAAGGCTAAGCTGTCCTCTTAGAAAGTTACCCCTGCTAAAACCCAAACATCTTCCACGGTTCACACTTCCAACATTGCCTTAGAGGCAACGTTCAAATACGGCAAGCAACAATGATGGGTGGCTTCCTCCGATAATGGCACAGGCTCCTGACCCTCACAGCCCAGAACCCAGGTAAGGCTAACTCTTGCCACCATGTGTCAGGAGTTCAGTACAGGCCAGCATTACCACTGATGCCTTCAGTCCTCCTGATGACCACAGGAAATCTTATCTATATCCCAATTTATACCTTAGGAAACCAGAGACCAGGCTGCCCTTGGTCACATAACTTCTAAAGGAGAAATACCAGATTTCCTCTTAAATATCTCTAATTTCAAACCCACAGTAAGCTGATCTAAGAAAGCTAAGGATTAGTCTGTCTGTTGCTGTGTGTCAGAGACCCAAGCAGATGCCACCCTCTGTGGGCTGGAAACAACCTCTCACAAAACCCCACTGACTGACAAGTCAAGTTTCTGGGGAAAAGCGTTAGACATATGGAACACGAAAACACTTGGGAATAATTTTAAAAGTCCCAATGTGTGAAGGAAAAAAAACTGACTGGACTTAAAGTCTCAGCCCTGGGGCAAAGCCCACAGGCTTGGAAATCCCTTCCATATGGGGTGCGTTGCTTATTTGGGTCTGCATAAACAAGGGATCACTTACTAGGGGTAAGATTTGACTTGAAGGCAAGTTTATTTGAATTCCTTGTTTAGAAAAATATGTGTAATGAGCAGTTATCAGGCAATAGCCCTTATTTCTACTGTCTTTTAAAAAGGCAGAAATATCTGTGAGTCCGAGGCCTGTGTCGGCAAAGCCTAGGAGCAGTTGCTCAGCAACAGAGGGTGTGTGTGCTGTCTCTGCACCTCGTCATTCCTGCTCTCTCCTGTAGGAGTCTCTGGTACTTCCTGCCTTGCTTGAGACATCGCAACGTGAGACCCGTGGTACAATTCAATAATACATAAAAACAACAACCAAGTTTGCAGTTTTTCCGGATGCTAGATAAGATCTGCTCCAAGCACAGCCTCTTTCTCCTTCAGAAACTGCTGTCCTTGTGTGCAAGATATATGCAGAATAGAAACCCAGTTTGTTTGGGGATTTTTATAAAAAGTCGTACAGGGGCCTGGGACTGTCGATCAGTTGGCAGGGTGTTTGCCTGGCATCTTTTGGGGGCCTAAGTTGTATTTCAAGCATTTTAGGAAATTGTCCACAGCAGCAGCAGCACAAGTTGTCATCCCAGATGTAGGAGTTGGAGACTGGAGAGCAGAAGTTCAAGGTCACTCTCAGCTACCTATCCAGTTCAAGACCAGCCTAGACGATGTGTACCCTTGTTGCATTAAAAAAAAATTAGGAACAATTAAGTGGAATGCCTTTAGCCTAGCAATTCTAGAATGTCATCAGCCATTTCCAAATCCACATACAGTTAGGGCAGCTATGCCCACACCAGTCACCTCTTATCCGTCCTCCTCGGTCCTCTGACCTCATTTGCTGATACAGTGGTATAATCTGTCTTACAACGGGACATAAATTCACTACATAAGTAATTTCTCCTCAAGGCTATTTTCCCGTGAACCATGTGCAAGTAAATTGCTTATTTTTATTTCTTCCCCAATGTAGAGCAGAGGTCACCATGCCTTATACGATTTCTACTTCCTTAAAGGCAAACACAATTGCTTTTCCCATGCATCCTTTCATGTCACCTTTGCCTGCCATTCCTGTCTCGTTTACGAGGGCCAGCCATTTATCTGAAACCATTAGGGGAGCCCAACAGTGGTGACATATCTCTTTTCTCAGGTGGCACCAGAGTGGGATGTAAGAATGCGTGGAATGCGCTATTAAGTCCAGTGGACTAGGGAGACATGTTTCAGGAAGATGGGAGCTGGGTCCAGCAAGGATGTAACACTCGGATTCAGAGTTTATGTGTATTCTTCATTTACTCTTCTTCATTGAACATTTGCTAAAATGAAAAAGAAAGAAAGCACTTACTGCATGCCAAGACAAGATCGCCATAGCATTGGGCGAAGGCTTTCAAGGGCATGAAGATATTTGTCTGCAGGGGACTAAAAAGATGGCCCAGTGCGTAAAGTACTGGCTGTACAAGCATGAGGACCCGAGTTTGTATCACCAGCACCCACATAAAAGGGTTGGTTTGCTTTTGAACATCTGTAATCTCAGAGAGAGAGAGAGAGAGGGAGGGAGAGAGAGAGAGAGAGAGGTTTATCTCTGGATATCAGTGGCCAGGAATTCTTGTTGAGTTAGCTGAGAAGCAGGTTTAGTGAGAACCTCTGTCTCACAAGCTAAAGAGTGTAAGGAAGACACCTGATGTTGACCTACAACCTTGGGTCTCCTCGCACACACACACAAACACACACGTATATACACATGCATGCACACATGTACACATCACACAAGCTATATATGCACAATACATGTATGCATAACACATACATATACACAAATTTGTTTGTCAGAACTCTTATCTTCAAAGATTTTTTTTTATTATTCCACACTGACAAAGTGGAAACTAAGATTTAGGTTAAAGGATGTGAACAGTCACACAACCATCAGATGGTAAAAAAGGGACCCACACATGACCAGGCAGAAGCCCCAGGGTCACCCATTCTATTCCAGCTTCTATTTGTATCCTCGGCCATTACACACCAACACTACCAATCCCAAGTCAGTACCAGGTGCTAACAGAGGGGGAGTCCCTTAGTTTTCCTGCTTATAGGAGAGCTAAGATATTCCCTTTAGGGACTGTTCTAGGTTCATGCCATCCCACAAAGTACACGGAAGACTTCACATATGTCCATATTATGAATGCTTTTAGTAAAACGACTGCCATCACACTGGACTTCAAAAGAGGAACACATTGACTCACAATAGTTAAGCGCTCTTTGACTCACTGGAGCTAGGTTGGAGATCCTTGCCAACTTTCTTTTAGGTGAGCGTTGATACTGCTCTCTCTATTTTACAAGACACGATTGTGTAGAGAAGTGATCTTTAAGGTCATGACACCTGTGAAAGTCAACCTTTAAGTTCAAATAAACGTACTGAGTCACACTCAGAAGTCACCCGGCTAAGGCAGACTCACCGTCACCTTCCCTTCGCCCAACACTGTGATCACATGGGATCCTAAAAATGTAGACAACTTTAAGCCATGAGCTCTGGTCACTTCTGAGTCACAGGGTGGGGGCAAGATGGGACATGAAGGTCATTTCCAAGCTCTGTGCTTAAGCATGTACAGATACGCTTGGCCTTTATCCTAGTCAATTTGCCTCATGCCCTGCTGTGTTTCTTTTTATTCTTCTTTCTTCCCTCTATCCCTCATTTGTTCTGATGGCTTCAGCCTGTGCCGAAATGAGCAAGTGTGTACTGCAGGAAGGCATCTTAGATGTGGATTTTGATGGATACGTGATTTGTTGTCCTCTCTTTTGAGTATTACCTGTGAGTACCGGTCCTGAACCTCCAAAAATATGATTCCTAGTGTGACTTCCTAACCACATCAACAGCACCATCACCTATGACCACAAATGCATGGAGATGCAGATCCATGGGGTCTGGGTGGGAGCACGGAGTGAGAATTCTGGAGGTGGGGACTCAGAGTCTGCAGTCTGACAAAATTCTAGGCAATTGAAATAAACACTAATACTTGAAAAATCAGCTCCCGTATAGACTTGCCCGTCAAATGTGAGGAACAATGCTTGTTTCACAATTTCATTGATGAATAAATAAAATGACATAGAGGAAGTATACTAAAGTAGGTAGCCCATAAAAGATGCTAAAACTGGTGGGTTTTAGTAGCAGTTAGAAGAGACTAGTAATAAATAAGGATAATAAAAGCATAGTTAAGTTACCGGAATTTCCTGTATATTGTACATGTAAGAAAATATTATCTCACATCCCTAAGTCCTCCAAACCTGCCTCCTACCTCTGTTGCTCAAAATTCCCTGATGTCACATGAAACTTAGAGCTTTTCCTCCAAGGCTCTTCCTTTCCTTCCTTCTTATTCCTACAGGATTCACTGACTAGGTCAAGACCTAAATCAAATCATCCAGTGTTTCTGAGTTACTTTGGCTTTTCAAAGTGTGATGGTTAAGCAAGGAAAACCTGCCTATAACTAAACATGAATAGCATAACCAGCTACATACATTACATCCACGCCGCCTAGAGAGTAGCCAGTGTGTCAGAGGGGACAACAATGACACTAGGGATACAGCTGAGAGGTCATTGAAGGAGTACAAGAAGCTCAATTTGGAGGAAAAGGAAGAGGGAAATCGATGCCGCTAAGGCGTATCTTAGGGTAAGATATGCAGCACCTGTCAATGAACTTTAGTGCCTGATCCAAGGGAAAGACTTTCCAGAGTGTGTGTGCTGTGAGCCAGGGCAGGGGAAGATGGAGTGCCTTGTGTTCAAAACATGGGAGAAAAGATTCTGTTCACTGGCTTCTTCCTAATTCTCTCATCTCTGTAATCTTCCACCTCAGCTGTTTAAGGATATTCTTCCTATCGTCTAGCATCCTGAAAGGCAGACTCTGAATGGGTTTTATTTATCACTTCTCTATCCACCAAAATGACTCCATTAGTCCATGGACCACGGTAAGAGTTCAAGGCATATGTATCATTTGGTTGGTTTAATAAATGAGTCGAAAGACTCTTCAGCCCGAGGCCTGGAAAGTGATGAAGACTTAGCAAATGTTAAGTAGTGTTATCCCACAATTACAAAATGGCTTTTGCACACCGACCCTGTGTCTCCCCAACTCTTCCATAAAGATTAAATGCAAGGCAGTCCATTGTCTAGCCAAATCCCTGGGTCCTGACACATTTACAGCCCAACAAAACACTGAAGCTCCTAATTAAAAAATAATAAGGCTGCCTATTATGGTGACACAAGCATGACGGGGCAGTCGCATGTGCCACAGCTGTTACCCGGCTTGCCAAGCTTTCCCTTAGAGCTTTCAGTCAAAAGCAGCAATGAGCTCACTCCTCGGGCCATGTGCAGAATCTGAAAGCCTTTTCTTCTTCCTTTCTAAAATGTTAAATGAAAGACGGGGCGGAGAAGAATGTGAGAGACACACACCACATGTCCACAGGGTTTAAATCCCCCTCCCCATCCACCTTAACCTCTGAGCCACTCTATGCCCTTGAACAACAGACCCAACATATCTGTCCTTGCGTGTATAATTCTGCTTTGATGCGCAAATGTTGGGTTCAACCTGTTTGGCAGCACGTGGGAGTACAGTGGTTAACAGAATCCCCAAACACTTGTAAAATGCATCTTGATGAATGTAATTTTTATGTTCATAAATAATGGAGTAAATTAAGTGTCACGGTAGTTAATAAAGTTAAATGTGTCACCTTCCCAATCACTTTCAAGTTTTCTGATATAAGTCATTCTTAACAATGCAATCAGCAAACTCTTTAAATGCAGGGCAATGGTTACTCTGGAAAGAGGGCTGGTAGTGCAATACAGAGAGCCCTGTAAGTGGGGCAAACTAGTGCACCATGGTTTATGTGGTCTGGGACCTATTGACTACAGCAATTCCTCCCTATAGGTCTAAATGTGCACTTGTAGCAGTTTGGGACTAGATCGTGGAAGGACTGTGCACCCTCTCTCTGTGCCTTTAGCAAGCGTCATATAGAGATGGGATTTTCTTGTTTCTATAACTCCGTGAGTGCATCTGTGTGAGCTCTGTAAAGTCATAGACAGTATCTGATTTACTCAGCGTCGTGTCTCTAGCACTTCTTAAGGGACCCTGCTCCGTAATGAACCCATACTACAACTTCGTTGAATGAATTCATCCATTAACCATGGGAAGTGGTGAGTAGAGATAGGCAGGTGTTAGTTAAAATCTGAGACCCTTACGTGCTGGCCTGTGACTTTGACCAAAATGCTTCTTCTGCTGGTAGGACTTTGAGGATTAGGTTAGGAAACACATGTGGAAAACTTAGCTTGGTGAATAGCATGGGCTAGACAAGCGGTAAGTTTTGGCTACTGTATGTTTGCACCTCTTTTTGGCTCAGTCAGAATGTACACACGTGCCAAACCCTGACAGACTGACAGAGAGATGCACTATGGTCTTCACACTCATGGACACTATATGACATTTGAAGACATAGACACAAGTAAGGGTATGTTTAATTCAGAACTTCCAGTAAGCCAGAGAGAAGATTCCCCAGATTCCCCAGTTTAGAAGTCCCAAGCTGGTCCTTCTCTGTGTGCCTTTCCTCAAAGACTGGAATTTCTGCAAGGTCAGGAAGATATGGGTACCAATACTGAACCTCTAGTTCATATGTAATCTGTGTATTCAGAACACAAGACTTTACCAGCTCACATAGTCCAAGACTTGTTCCTGGGCCTGTATGAGCCTCTATGGTTATTTATTTCCAACCACATGCCAGGATTTTGAGGTCAAAACAGGAAATATGGCCAAGGGCAAGGTTTTGCATGGAATAATGGAGGCTCAGCCACACAAATTGAGAGTATCCACACATGAGCACACACATGTCGTGGCACCTTGTGAGGATTCTGGAAGATAATCAATAACTCCTGAGTTCAAGACCTGATGCATTGTCAGAGTTTAGCAATGCGACAGAAGGGGATGAAGATTAGCAGCCAGCTCCTGTCAAGTCCTGTCCGACACAGAGAAAATGTGCCGAGCAGCTACTAAGAACAGGGACCATCTTTGGACTTAGAGATGAGAAAATGGGCAACCCAAGCCTATACTCCAGCGAAATATATGAATCAGGGTTTATATGATGTGGGAAGAAGGGTAAAAGAGAAAAAACCTGCCTATTTGATAAGCCAAATGCGTGGAGCCGTAACTCTCTCTACACGTGCCCTCACTGGAAAAGAAAATCACATTGGAGGGAAGCTCCATTTGTCTCCTATTGCTGTTGTCACAAATGACCATAGTGATTTAATGCGGTGATTTAACACAGCACAATCTTTAACACTTCTGGAGGGCAGGTCTGACATGACTCTTACACAGCTACAATCACAATGTCAACAGAGCTGATTCCTCTTGCAGATTCCAGGGTCAATCCTTGCCTCTTTCAGCAGCTTCCAGAGGCCTCCAGGATTTTCTAGGTTGTAGCGTCATCAACAACAAAGTCGATGCTTGCTCTGTTAACAACTCTCAAATCTGTTCCTCCAGCTTTTCCTGATCATGTCACATTTGATACACCTGGTGTGTAGGAAAGTCTTATCATCAAGATTTGATAATACACACAAAATCTCTTTGTTTTGTTAGGTAAAGCATGCACAGGTTCTAGACACTAGGATATGAACAAATGGGCCATTATTTAGCCTACTGCATTGTCTTGTCTTCAAGCACTAAATTAAGAAATCGGCATTCATTTTGGAGAGAGAGAAGCTTCAATCTCACTCGTAGGTATAGTCTTGGTGGTTAAAATTGTACCAGTAACTATGCATATGTATCCCTGTGAGGAGAGACACATTGACTCGGGCAGTACAGTGAACCTTCACAAAGCCCAAACTCGACTCCATAGAATGATTGTTATGTGAGAATTATTGCTCAGTATTGTCAAATATTCCATTTTTTAAAGTAAAATTGGAATTGTGAATCTTTATATGCATCCTTCCAATATTTGAATATTGACTCCAGGTTTGTTTCTTAAATTAGCAAGTGAATCCACCTGCCAAAAATCAATTCTTTTTTACTGGATTTAGTTCACTCAACACAAGCTTAAAGACAATAATATGAATAGAGAAAAAAGGCCCGTCAAATATTCACATAGAAAAAAATGGCACCATGCTTTAGGAGGTTCATGGCAAAGTACCATGAGGTTGGACTGAGAACTCAGAGTAGAGAGATCATTCTAATACTCCAGGTACAGAATGCTGAGCATCCGAAGTGTGCCAGGCACAGCTGAGATTGAGATGAGACAAGGGGCATGAGGCACGGAAGGGATTAACAAGGTAGACTTGGCAGGACTGAATAGCTGACTGGGCAGAAGGCAAAAGAAAGACATGAGCCGAAAATAGCACCAGGGCTTGGAGCCCAGAAGAGGGGATAACTTGATTCCAATTTCATTCTCTCTCAGGCAGCACACTGGGATGCTTTTCAAGGCAAGCATCTGGATGATTGGAAGAATAAGGTCTAGCCAGGAAACTGAACTCTGCCTTGGTCCAAACACCCATTTACGGTCTGTGGTTGTTGTAACACAGAGAGGTGTGCAAAGAGGCAGGATAGGACAAAGCAGTCCCTTTATGTCACCTCAAGTTTTGACATCCATTCCACATAGCACAGCTTAGGGAGCCAGATCTTATCACACTGATTGCTGCCTGTTTCCACACTGCCAGTTAAAGGTCAATAGCCTTGAAGCTAAGCAAGCAATAAACCTATTATATCACTGTACAGTGTGCATATAGATGATGGAAGATAGATGATAGATAGATAAATACATACATACATATATACATACATACATATAAATATACGTACATCCTTAGATGATTGATAGATAAGTTGATAGACAAGTTGATAGAGATAGATGATAGACAGACAGACAGATAGAGAGATGAGATGGAGAGAGAGAGATACAGAGAGACAGAGAACCAAAAGGCCATATCATCAGTGCTGGAGAAAAGGGGGAACAAAGGGTGCTTGGTACAGTCCAGGAGACTTTGTGTTTCACTCCAGTCATATGGCTGACTCCACCTTCTGCTGTAGGCCATAAGGAAGGCATCAGAGAGACTGGAGGAAGAGAGTGCGCTGCACCTGTGCAGCAGCCACCCCACTTTGAATCTGGAAGTGCTTCCCTGTTCAGATCAGATCCCTTGAGCTTGTGTCCAGTGGATAAAATCCATTATGAAGAATTTACTTTGGGGGATGGTGGCTGTTGCTCTTAGCAAATAAAAAGCCAAAAGCCATGGGATTGATATTCAAACATTGGGAGGCTGCTTACAAGGATTCATAGTTTCAATTTTACTTGAAAAACTGGAATATTTGACAACACTTACCAAAAAAACCACAAAGCCCAATATTCCAGGTCCAAAGAGTAAAGAAGGTAAAAGGGGTGGATGGACAGGTATCTGAGAAGCGTTCAAGTGTTCCCTGAATGCCAGAATTTACCTGTCAAATACTAGGGAGTGGGGTCCCAGCTTCTGATGCCTGTAGGCTAAAGTCACAGGTGAGAAGTCTACAGAATGTGTAACATCCACTCAGTTGATGCAAGTTAGCAGTCATTCAGGCATCCTGCTGAGATGGGCTAGTGCACTGTGCACATTCAAACTGAATCTTGAAAGATGTCCTGGAATCCTCTATTCTGGGATTGGCCATTGCAGTGCGCGTGGGCGAATTGGATCTTGAAGGTTGCTCTGGCCTCCTCTAAGGTGCGTATGGCACATGGGACACATGGAGAAATGAAAGCTTTGGTCCTTGTAGAACAGGATATATGACTGGAGTGAGAGCCGAGTCTGTAAGTACCAGACAGCTGCTGGAGATGTACAACCTGCCGCTGGGTTACACAAGTCACACGGTCGTGTTTGGTTTAATCGGTTGTCAATTCTGTATATGTGTGTAATGAATTATGATTATTCTCCTCCCCAGCCTCCCTGAGACCTCTCCCTCCCTTGCTAAACTTTTCTCTTTCCTATTAATTTCTTCCACATATTCACATCTTTTTCCTTTGTGTCTCTGGAATTCACCAGAGCCATCTATACGGCCATGAGATTGGAATTATCCTCCAGAATCAGTACTCAATAGTTCATCAGTAGATTCGAGTCCCATGACCCCCTCCAAGAGGTGTGATTGACTGCTGAGATACCCTGTGTCCTACAGGCCCAGCAATCACAGCGGCTTGAGCTCATAATCGCATGGGCTTGCCACCTTTCTCCATCTCTCTTAGTTCTTACTTTCTTCCTGTGGCTTCTTCTACAATGTTCCCTGAGTCATGGGGAGGAAGTTGTTATGAATGACTTGTTTAGTTAGGACTGAGCACTCATTCTCACTGTCAGCATCTTGGGCAGTCATGGGTCTCTAAGTTCACACGGCCTTGTCTTTAGAAACACTTGCAGACAGCTTTCAGAAGTAGGGGAGATGGATAGTTACGTATAGTTTTCATAGAATGTTACCTTCAGCTGAGTGGGTCTCAAGCTGGTGTGGGTAGAGGTTTTCAATGAGATGCTGTTTGGATAGTCAAGTTTGTAATTAGTCCCTCAGGCAAAGCTGTGCACGGACCCCACTGTAGAAACACAGATCACAGTCTTTCTAGAGTCTGTCTTCATGAGCCGAGGGAAAGAGTCTTTTGTGGCCACAGAGCAGTGGTTCAGTCTGTCTATGTCTGACCCTGCGACTGGATTAACTGGGCTCTGAAGGGTGGTGTGGAATGGGTGCTAGGAACCTCAGAGCTTCTGGGTTGAAGTCTTTAGACTGTGGCACATTGTTTGAAGCTTATCCCCCAGAGCACAATCACAGGCTGCACAATGCTCTTCAACCCTCTCCCTGGGAAACAGCAATAAAAAACACAATGAGCAAGGACCCACTGGCTGCATCTTCAAAGCAAATGCCCTTGAAATGCGTATTTATTTGCTGTTTTTGTTTAGCTTTTTGTTTTCTTCTTGAAGGTTGAAAGAGCTGTGTAACCAAATACCCAAAGCATAGATATGAAATCATAAGAAAGGAGGGTATGAGGTGGAGGGGAGAAGAAATTAAGGTGACCAAGGAGTAATATTGATTTGATACTTTGCATTTCAGAAATTGCTTTTATGGATACCATGATATTTGGCCTTTACACACTTGAAGCACAGAAGTTTGGAAGTTTGCAGCCAGGGCAACTAAGTTCTGCACAAGGATGGGTACCCCCCCCAAGGCTCCACAGCTATTAAGTGACAGACCTAGGATTAAGGGCATTTCTCATTCACCAAGTACATGTCATTTCTCCGATCCCTATAGAATACTTCAATATGAAATCATAGTCTCTGCTCACCAAGAGCACCCAGGCAGCTGGGAGACTAGAGAGGAAAGCAGGCTGATATGACCCCATAAGCATGAGTCTTTCTCATGTCTGGAGAACAAAGGCTAGTTGCCCAACTGAACATGATCACAGATGAAGACAGCAAGGAAATATGGGATTCTTTAGCAGACCTGATGGGGTCATGGCTTTCTATGGTCCTCTTCATTCTATGACTTTGGTTGAGCATTTCAGTACCTTCTCCCCTTTTGTCTCAAGGTGTGGTTTCGATTGTGACCACTCTCTAGATACATGGAGATGACCAGCACTGGAAAAAGGGCCAGCACCTCTGTTTGCCATTTCCTGCACTTTTAACCAGTTCGCCCATACCAGCAATGCCACCATTACTCAACTTTCCTATTGCCCTACCTTGTCAAGTCAAAGCCATGATGACAACCTCAAACTCTCCCTTGACCACTGGACACACGTATTAAGTTTTTAAAGAATGACTGGAAATTGCCTTGGTGTCTTGGTACAGTGAAGGAAGAAATACGCAGCCAGGAATCCTGGCTACCTAGTGTCCTCTGTCTGCTACCCTTGAACACGTTGCTTAGTGTTTTCTATCTTGGTTTTATCATCTATAAAATGCAAATGCGATAGTTCCTACAGTTTCCCTGCTGGATTGTTGAGAATCACAGATGAGGCATCACATACAAAGCTCTTTGCTTCAGTGCCTGGCATACAGCAAGACTCCAGTAAATGTACGCTTAATGGCTACTGTTATCAGGTGTCTTACTCCCTCAGCCAGTGCTGGAAGGCTGTGAGCAGAAGGTGCTTTCTGGTTTTTGCTGGAAACAGTGTCCTTTTTCATTTTTTCCCCTTGTTTCTTTTTTCCCCTCCTTTTCCATCCTTCCCTTCCCTTAATTCTACAGGCTATCATACCCAATAACTGGGTCTTAAATATTTTTTATGTCTACCAATCCAAGGTGATATTCTCAAGTTCATGCTACAGTAATCACATCCGTTTCGCCAAGGTGCCCTGACAAAGGAATAAAGAATGATAGCTCGTGTTTATAAACTTAAACTTGCCCTGCTTAGAAAGTATGAAAATGAGAAATTTGCTTGCTCCCCCCACACCTCCTCCTACCACCCTCCTCTGTCCTTGCCTGTTCTCTTGACTCCTCCCCTGTAAGCCATTTTCTCTAGGTCTGGTGTATTTCCAGAACTTGTTGTTTGAGGCAAAGGCTCTGATAGCCAAGGTTTATCTCCAACCCCCAATTTAACCAAGGCTATCTTTGAACTCTTGATCCTCCTTCTGCCACCTCCTTAGAACACTGAGATTGTAGACATGCACCACCATTCTCAGGTAGATTGGTGCTTTTAAGGCAGTTATGTTGAAATATAATCAAATACAGTATACTCCATGTTTAACAAAAACAATGTGCTATTCTTTGTCATGAAAATCTGCCCAGGAAGCCATCACCACACTGACATATATGCTTCTTACCACCCAAATCTTTGTGTCTTCAATTAATGCCTCCCACATGGCCCTCCTGTCCTGCTTGTGCACTAGGCAATCATGGATCTCTAATCCCCACGGACTAGAAAATGAAGTCACTCAGTTTGTACTTGTAAGCCTTTCACTAAGCAGAGTTATTTTGAAATTTCTCTGTATTGATGCACACATGAAAAATAATAGAGTTGAGAATCTCGAAGGCAGAAATCCAGCAGGGAGTGGGGCAGGGAGACGGGGCAGAGAAGAGATATCTTGGAACAAGCCAAAGTCTAGATAAGCGTGAAATACCTGAAGAGACCTGCTGCCTCATTTAAAAATAAAAATTAAAAATAAATCTATTAACTGAAAAAAATTAAAAATTAAAATTAATTTAAAAATAAAAACTAAAACAAAAAGCAAGACATATTAACTCTCTTCTTTTACCTCTGAGTAGAATTCCATGGTATGGATAAAGCATCAGATGTTTACTGGTTGACTTATTGATAGAAATTTGTTTCCTTTCTTTTGAGGCTGGTTCAGATAAAGGCACTGTGAACATTTTTGTAGTGTGTGTGTGTGTGTGTGTGTGTGCACATTATTGTGTGAGTGTGTGTAGTCTTTCGCCTCTCTGAACAAGCACCTTGGAGGAAAACACCTTGGGTCAAATGGTAGGTTTAATTTTAGGGGGGGCCACCAACCTGTTTTCTAGGATGTCAGTAGCATTTAAGAGTTTAATCATCAGGGTAGCAAAGTTCATGCATACGCATTAATACTTTCTAGACCAAGTCTTTCACTCTTTAGGTCTCATTTCATGCACAGTAATGTCCTGTGATTTTGATCCTTGTGGCTGATGAATTCCAACCCTGACATATTTTTTTTTCGGCTTTCTTGCTATCTCTATCTCCCTCATGGCAAATATTATGCTTGAATCTTCCACCATTCATTTATTTGACTTACCTTATTCTTTTTTTGGGTTTTCATGGTTTCTAAAGTATGCACTCTTGCTAAACCATTTACCAAACATATACTTGCATGTGTTTTCCTATTTTTGCACTTTCCTTTTGTTAGTTTAAGAATCTGTAAAGGAGTCGAGGATTTTAGTGCCACTGAGGTTGCCTTCACATTTTTCTTTCTGGAGATGGTGCTTTTGTTGACTGAGCATCTCTCTCGATATGGTCAGAAACGTTTTCTCTTGCATGTTCTCTTACATGTCTTTCTATAGGTTTGTATCTTATAGCTCACATTTAGGTCTGCGACCCATGTTGACTTATTTTTATATGCTGTAAGGAATGAAAGTGATCCGGCACTGTTCCTTGAAGGGCAGCTCCCATGTTGCCTTTGTACCTTCACCTGAAATCAGTTGGCCACATGTGCTCAGAATGAGTCCCGACTCTTCTGTTGGACAATCTACATGTCAGCACTCAGCAATGCCAAGATGCCCTCACTGTTCTGCCATCCCTAGAATAGGAGTAAGTCCTGAAGTTAATGCACACGATCCTCTCCTATTCCCTTTTAGTGCTATTCTGGCAATTGTAGGTATCATGTATTCCCAAAAGATTTTACAATTATTGTGTCAATTTGTACAAAAACTTACTGCAGATAATATTTGTATTTGTATAGCTTTTAATATGCACATCAGCATAAATAGACAGCATCTATATAGTATTAGTTGATTCACCTAGTCCATGAATACGGTATACCTTTCTGCTTATTAAATTGTGAAACAATATGTTCTTTTTTTTTCCTTTATAGTTTTAGAGAATTTCCCCTTATTTATTCTTGAGTCCTAATACTTTGATGCTATATTATATATTTAAATTTATTATTCTTATTGTTGATTATTGTATAAATACAGTTGATGCCTATAAATACATATGATTTATATGTCTTATTGTTAGTTGCAAATATTTACATGCAATTGATCATATATCCTCCAACTTTTACTAAATTCATTTTGTCTAATATATTTTTGCTGTTCTCAACAAATATAGTAGATACATAATCATGCCCTCTCCGAGTATAACCATGATAATTTTATTTTTCTTATTCTATTACACAAGTCTAACTCTCTATTACAGTGATTTGTGGAGATGTTGAGAACAGAGATCTTTGCTTTCTTTGCGGTCATGGGGGAAAGTATTTAGTCTTTAGTAAAGAAGAGGGCAATTTAAGCAGTTGTATAAAATTTGCTCTCTCAATTTATGACATTTCCCTGATGCCCAAGTCTGTCTGTCTGTCCCAGTTTATTATTCTCTTAATGATCCAAGTAGCTGGCCATCCCCTCTTTTGATTCATGTGGACAGTCCCTGGGACGGAGTGTCAAAGAATGAGCTATGAATCTATCTTCTAAGGAAAATGAGTGGGAGAAAAAGGAGTGTTGAGTAGACAACCAATGTTGTCTGTCTAACTCCATGTCTACAGAACTGCATGGCTACAGTTCTTTCCCCCTTCTCCAAGTATGATCAGATTTTCAGCATTTGCCCCAGGTTCTTCCTCTCTGCTTCCAATCTGTGCGACGTACACATCCATCCTCTACCACTGAGCTCCAGCTTCCTGTTTTGCTGCCATTTTCTTTACTCCATCTGCCCCATCTATACCATCTGCTGGATGCCATGTCATCCTCAGCATTCTCAGAAAATAAACATTTGCCTGCCATTCCCTTGCTTAGAATTCTTTCAATAGCATCTCCCTACAATAAAGGCTAAAGCCTTGGTGGTAATTCTTGAAGTGTTTCCTTGTGTAGGTCCAGCTTTGATGGAGTTCCAAAGCTACTAACATCACTTTTTGGTCCAACAGTCCTTCCCCAGAGAAGAGACACTGTTAGCAGCTTACAGCCAATTTATAAAACAAAAGTGCTCAACCTGGGGTTGCAACCTCTTTGGGGGTCCCCTGCAGGCCAGAAATTTCCATTACAATTCATCACAGTAGCAAATTACAGTTACACAGTAGCAGCCAGATAATGTAATGGTTGGGATCACCACACCATGCGGAACTGTGTTAAAGGGTCACAGCATTAGGAAAGTTGAAAACCACTGTTATAGAACTAAACTGTTTGGTCAGTTGAGCCCTTTCAGATCCTGTCCATGTCATTAACTGTTTCTTTTTTGTGTTTTTTTTTTTAAATAAATACATAAAAGTGAGGCAGGAGAGACAGGCTCAAGGCTTAAGAGCACTGATTGCTTTTGCAGAGGACATGTGACTTCAGTTGACAACACACACATGGTGGATCACAACTATCCGTAATTCCATTTCCAGGGTTTCCATTGCCCTCTCCTGGCCTCTGCAGGCTTTTGCACACATGTAGTGCACGTCACTCATAAAAGGGCACAGGCATACTCAGAAGTAAGTAAATAAATAGTGAATGAATCACTAGTGCAAGAATAGCACAAGACTTGCTGCACAACGCCCTTGAAACAGCCCAGAGCGTTCTAAGAAGGCCGTTCATTTCTTTTCTTTTTTTTTATTTTTAATTTATTTATTTATTAAAGATTTCTGCCTCCTCCCCGCCACCGCCTCCCATTTCCCTCTCCCTCCCCCAATCAAGTCTCCCTCCCTCATCAGCCCAAAGAGCAATCAGGGTTCCCTGACCTGTGGGAAGTCCAAGGACCACCCACCTCCATCCAGTTCTAGTAAGGTGAGCATCCAAACTGCCTAGGCTCCCACAAAGCCAGTACGTGCAGTAGGATCAAAAACCCATTGCCATTGTTCTTGAGTTCTCAGTAGTCCTCATTGTCCGCTATGTTCAGCGAGTCCGGTTTTATCCCATGCTTTTTCAGACCCAGGCCAGCTGGCCTTGGTGAGTTCCCGATAGAACATCCCCATTCTCTCAGTGTGTGGGTGCACCCCTCGCGGTCCTGAGTTCCTTGCTCGTTCATTTCTTTTCATTGCCGTTTGCGTTGATTTCTTCGTTGCTCACCTAGATGGACTCCAGGAAGAAGACCTGAGAATTCAGAGGCAGGGGAATAGAAACTCCTGAGAGACTGGAGCAAGGCTGATCCTCCATAAAGTGTGTCTTGTTTCTTTCTAGCCTTCCAGGCCGGGCTAACCTCTCCCTGGGGCCCTGTGCTCCACCTGTAAACAAACCATTCTCCTGTCCAGTCACACCCACCTCTCTGAGGAGCACTGAGCAGGGGCTGTGGGTTGCAGGAGAGAGGGATTTCAGCAGAGTTTGCCATTGTGCATTCTGTTAGGGCTGCTGCTTTGTTTTGTCTCCCCATCCCAGCCTCCTCCCTCTCCCTCTTTTCTGTGTGGTTGCAGCTTTTAAAGACTTAATTAGAGCAATAAAAAAAAATTACCAATTTCGCTTCTCCCCCCCCCCTTTTAATAACAAGTAAAAGTTGAGAGGCAGCTGTGGGTGCATGCTATCTGAAAGCTGCTACCAGTCTGAAGTTTCATTTTTCACTGCTTGCAGGCACATTTGAAAATTAGTGCTGACATGTGCAAATGAGTTCGCGAGGGAAGAAAAAACGCCCAGTACAAGGTGCTCAGAAGATTAGGGTGGGAAGAGAGCCCACTTCTGTGGGCGTTCCCATTCACAGCAGGGATGAATGACTTTTGGGTCCTCCTGTTGATTTCTCTGAATTTGGCTTCCGGTTTTCTTGGAGAGGGCTGCCCTAATGGCCTCAAGCCTTCCTGTTCTCTTTGGGTAGCTTTCTGTCTAGGGCAAGTCCTTCTGCTGTACACAGAGTGGGAAGCTTCCTGTTCCTGGCTAAGTTTGAGAATGAAAGTGGAATGCTTGCTCCTTCATGTGCCCTGACAAGCGTTTGCGAGAGTTTTTCATTAAAATTAATAGTAAAATCCTCAAATCATTCAAATAATTCTTTAGAATGCTTGGGTTAAGAAAAATCAGTTGGGAGCTAGGATCATGTAGACACACATATGTAGGATACATACGTATATATGTCATATGCCGTACGCATATATTTTGAGGCCTTTTTTGAGAAAAGAAAGAAGTCCAGTCAAGAACAAGGTGATGAAGAAGAGGAAACTGGAAACCATGCCAGTAAGGCATGGAGATGACAGAAGGAAACTGGGGGAGGATGTGGAAAAGGAAGAAGGGTTAAAAGAGTCCCTTCAGCTGGCCCAGCTACATGGGATGGCTACCATAAGGAAATTCCCTGCCTGTGCATCTGCCCCCTTCCCCAGCCTCTGCTCTGGTCCAAGCTGAATCCACTCTTCATCACCTCTATTCATGACTCTCTTCTTTCCCATCCTTCCAAGCCCTAAATCATTGGTCAAAGGCTGAAGTTAAGGGCCAGGCTTTCAATGTCAAGACTATGCTCTCCACTTACTAGGAAAGAAAGTGACCTAGATGCATCCCTCTCTGTTACTTCAGTCATTCATCTCATGGCCATCCCGATGTCCTTCCCGGAGCCTGCCAAGCATTTGCTTTCTGATGGCCAGTGCTGTCCGGAGAAGTCATAGGAGTCACGTTAGTCACTGCCTCAGTTTCTGCATTCGTTTTCTGGTTGCTGTGATAAAAGATATCTCACAGACAAAGGCAAAGCTGGGAAGATTTATGTCAACTCATGGGGTCGCCAACTCCAGTCATGGGGTCAGTAGCTCTGGTCATGGTCACATCCCCATGCTTGAGCACAAAATCCTGGAGGTGGGCAATGTGACAGAAGAATTTCTTCCTTTCAAGAAGGGAAAGAGACACTGAGAGAAAGAGGGGAGGGAGAGAGAGGGGGTATGCATAAGAAGAGCAGAGGGAGGGAGAGAGATGGGGAAAGAGGGATGGAGAAAGAAGGGAGACTGATAATATAAAAAAGGAGCTAGGACAAGTCCAGCCCTCCATGGATTCACCCCTAATAACCTGCTTCCTCTGAGCAGAACACTTTCAAAGTATGAGTCTATCAAGAAATCAATCTGCTGATTAGATCACAGCCCTCGGGATCCAATCACCCCCCCCCCCAAAGCCCATCTCCTGCAGTCAAGCCCCTCCCCCACACCCCAGGAAATGAGCCTCTGGGGACTTTCACTTCAGGTCACAACAGACCTGAATGGTCTTTTAAAATCCAATTAGTTTTCATTTCGTTCTGCTTGTTCTGTTTGTGGGGTTTGAGTCTACAGGTTGGGAGTCGTGTAGGGACATATTTCCGGACTCATCTGCCATGCGGATATAAATACCTGGGTATGGCCAAGTAGCCAAGGAGAACACAGCACAGCTCACATGCTAGCTGCTACCCAGCACTGCCCTTTAGCTGGGCCTTCATTTTATTAGCAGATAATAAACCCAACCAAAAATGCTTTAATGTGTTTACATTACTCAACAGCCTGGGAGTAATTCTAATTATTATTGAGTTTAGCATTGTGAGTGTAGTACCATCTTTTTTTTTTTTTTGAATTCCTGGAGAACTATTTAAGATGCAAATGATTTTAGCTTTATGAATAATTACTGAAAGGGAAGATGCATGGTTAATTTGACCCCTCCCTTGCAAAAACACCCATGTGCACATGTAAGAAAACAACATGATCACTTGAAAGTGCAGTGTGATTCCTCTAAACAAGGAATTGACTAGCAGCTAAGTATACAAAACGCAAAGCACGGCTGGTGGCAGCTGTTCCAGGCGTGCTGAGCGACCACAGGCCTGACCTCATGGAGACAGTTGGGCACATGAATGCTGAATGCCCACTGAAATGAGTGACTGGGCAAATTATCTACACACAATATTAATCAGGAGGAGAAAGCCATGGATGGCACAGTAGGAAGGAGACAGCAAGCAAGCATCCAAACTGCAGATCCCACTTTTAACTAAAATATCATGCTCCAGCCTTTTCCAGCAGGAACATGGGAATATGGAGCCCAGGAAAATAATGAGTTGGATCTCAGAGTAGGGTGGTCTTAGGAGTAAGGAGAAATCCTGGGGAAGAGGGGAAGGTGGCTGAGCTACCTGTTCTACTATGGAATCAGAATCAGGATGCAGAGTCCAAGTTTTCTGAATCCCATGACCTCATGGAGCTGCCTATGGACAGCGTGAGTCAGAGCTTGGACGAGTGTTACCAGAAAAAGAAATATAAGAGATGGGTCTGAAGAGCAAAGGTGGTCTCCACGCTCCGCCATGTCCAGCCATGCATGTGGCAGTTCCCAGCCACCGCCAGTGTGAATCCACCATCAGCTTCCTGGAGTAGAGACCAAGAATCTTCGCTGGTAAACTTGTCTGAAGCCTCTGATCATCAAGGCTGAGGAAACAAGCTGTCTCCTGTGGGGATATCAGCCAGCTGATTGCCACTCCTGCCAGCCTCAGAAAACTCTGCTCCAGAGATTTTCCCTTTGGCTGAAAGCCTTCTCTGCTGCAGAAGGTTTGGGTGATCAGTGGTCAAAATAACGCTCCAGAGGTTCAGAGTCAGATCTCTGAATTTGCATGCTTAAGATCCCCTGGCAAATGTAACTGTAACCCGTTCCCAGGGGATTAGCTTCTTAAGCACAGGGCCAAGAACTTCCCTAACAGAACTTGCACGTATAGATGCAAATGTCTTTCTCTTGTATTATATTTTCCTTTGTTTTATAGTCTTTCATCACTTATAATTTGCCCTGACAACATAAATAAAAAGATCTCAGAGAGAGAGAGAGAGACAGAGGTGCAGAGACAAAGCCATTAACATGGGCATGACGCAGTCTTAAGGACTTTCCTAGGCGATTGTCTAGAGTCTCATCGCTAGTCTTTCATGTGCAGGATGGTGCTCGGCTCAGGGAGAGTTTGGTGAGAAACGTCCCAGAAAAATAGCCATGTACCTAACATGGGAATTTTTCCTCAGTTGTGGTAGCTTGATATTCAGCACATAATTTCTAATGAACAACAAGAAACATACACAAATCGCAATGGTTAGTAATGACTAGACCACCACATGACAGTTTTGTGGATAAGATGGTGAGTTAGTTGTATAGTGAAGTTTATTGTACTTCGGGAAGACACAAATAGTTGACTAATTAACCATAAAAGTCATGGAAGTACGAAAATCAGAAGTTATGCGGGGCTTTGGGAATACGGACTCCATGTGTTGACGTCGTCCATAGAAGAGCAGGGGAGCTTCCATTAGAACAGGAGTAGACAAATGGGTGTCCACAGAAGTGGGTCTGTTCTCCCTGGAGTGGTCAGAGAGTTCAGGCCTAGTCTTCCTCCTTCAAGGTTTCAGACAGGAGATTTAACTTAAGGGGTGGCTCCTAACAGGATGTCTTGGCCTAGGGTATGGGGACTTGGTGTTTTGGGTGTTAGGGTGGTAATCACCTTGCCCACTACTTGGATCATGATAAAACAGTCTTTTGCTTTCTTCCCCTCTTGTGGGTTAGGGTATTTAAAGGTCATAAGAAATAAACACGGGAGCACTCAGTATTCACTGGGTGGCCCTCCGAGTACTTTCCCATGTCTCTGTATCTATTTTGCATCTCTGTTTATCAGAACTAACATTTCTAATCCACACGCCCCTACCCTGGAACATATGAACCCTTTGAGGTTGGACCCCTGACAGACAAGAATGTCAGTTGGGAGAGAAAAGGGTATGTTTCAGTAGTAGCATTTATGAGAAGTTATGGTGTACTACATTCATTTTAATTCTACTTCAGCATCCAGCATTTTCTCTCGCTCAGTAAAGTGACAGCCACTTGTTGTAGCAGCCTGTGTCGTGTGTACCATGGGGAATTTCTAGGGTAACAACTGCTTCTTTTAACCATCCCCGTTTGCTAGACCATCTCTCTCCACCACCTACCAGGTGCCCCACAATATTAACGAAGCTGCCTACTCACCTGCCCCGGCTCCTTTCTAGAGCCTTACCCCCACCCAGCCCATCCTCACGTTTCAACAGCATCACCTGCTCCTGTCACTCTGTATCCTTCGTGCCCTGAAGTTCATGGAAACACATTTAACCCGTATCTCAGCAGTCGGACTCTTGCATCTGTTCTGGACGTTGTAAATTCCATTCTTTTTATGCAGGTAGCATTCATGAAAATCGACTGTGTGCCAGGCTCGGCATGCCGAGACAAAAGGACAGTTGCTGACCTCACAATTTCCTAGCCTCAATGAGGATGTGTATAAATCAGGAAGTTACAATGTAGTACAGAAAGTATAGAAGAGGGCAGTGATTATGATAGCCAAGTCTCCTGGACACATCTTCACATGACAAGTCTTTATTGAGCATTTGTATATAGAGAGGAATGTAGACGGATGAAGCCTGTTTGATCTTCTCCCTTGTGGAACTTATAAGAATAAAGAAAAGCAATAAACAAAAGAGGTAAAATTCATATCTCTTATATTACAAATAAGATAAATTATGATATGATCAATGAATGAGACCAACAGGGATCAATAGCTAAGAATAATGGGGAGAAAATGCTTGCTCACATTTGGTAGCTTCTACGAGGAGTTGGGTGTCCTAGATAAAAATCATCTGCACTGGGTGCTTTTAAAGGAGTCCCTTAGACTCCGTTACTCAAAATGGAAAAATTAATGATGCTCAGACTCAGTGTAAGGCTGTTATAAGATAACGGACATAAAGGCGAGGGGATTCCTGACCCGCACAATAGCTTTCTCACAGCTTGCCTTTCTTGTTTCTTGTGTCACTAACCCATCTTTTGCGCTTCTCCTTTACTTCTGAGTTCCTTCCATAAAGCAGAACACGCATCCCACAGCTGACTGGGAAGATGCTCCGTACAATGCCAGTTGCTGCTCTGTATGGCTGGGAAAGTACTCACATGATTGCCAATATAATTCTTGGCACTGTTCATGGGTTTATGGTACCATGCTGCCCATCAAAAAATAAGAGCTGACTGGGGACAACAGCAGTGGACATGCCAGAGTACATGGGGAAAAGACCAAGAGGTGTTGAAGAACTTCAACTAACCAAGGAATGCTGAGGGTAGGGAGTCAAAGTCTTCCCCAGAAGCAGCACGGTAATTGATCATCTAATACCAAGTGGCCATTCCTGAAAATATATATACAAGTTACATGGAACAGGTTATAGTTATATATTTAGGAGTGTGTGTGTGTGTGTGTGTGTGAGAGAGAGAGAGAGAGAGAGAGAGAGAGAGAGAGAGAGAGAGAGAAACCACCTAAACATGTAGCAAGAATTAACAACAAAAAAAAGGCCATAAATTTCCAAGAGGGCAGAAAAGGTATAATGGAGAATTGAGAGGCAGGGAATAGAAAGGGGAAATGATATGATTATATTATCAACTAAAAAATAAAATAAATGTTTACCACTTCCTTTAGAATAAACTGACAAGACTGAGCTTCAGCTTTATGCATGGTGGACCACACTGGGCAGTGTCAGTGCCGTAACGAATGTCCTGTCGGTCACAAAGGAATTCTACCCAGCAGAACAGTGGATTGACCCAAGAAAGGACTTCTGTACACTAGATAAATTCACCTCCTCTTTCTGTGTCTTCACATTCTGTTTTACTTACCTGTGACTAACCAGCATCCAAAAATATTAAATGGAAAATTCCCAAGGTAAACCAACCTCACATTTTAGATGGATGGCCATTTGAAATAGCACAATGAAACCCCACGCTGTCCTGTCTCGGATGTGAGTCATCCCTTTGTCCAGCATGCCCACACTCCCTGCCCATGAGTCATTCAGCAACTGTCTTAGTCATCAGGTCATCTGTCACAGCGTCACTGTGGCTGCCTTCATGGTTAGCTTGCTTTACTTTGTAGAGTCCCCAGACTGCAAGACTAGAGGTGCAAAAGGCCTACAGCAGGGAAAGACAGATTAATTCTGGTGGTGCTCAGGGCAGAGAGAAAAATATGCACAGCTAAGCGTTGCCACTGGTGGAAGTCTTAGGCATCCATCCTCTAGGCCACTGGGGAAAGAAGCCTGACGACTCAGAGATCAGACATGGCTCTGAGGGGCCTTTACATCATTCCTCCTTTGGAGCCCTCACATTTGGAGAGATCTCAAACTGCTCTCACACCCACTAACCCCGTCGTCCTTCTGACTACCCTTGAGGTGCGCAGGAGGGCGGTCATCATCTCCTCATTAGAAAGAAATCATTAACAAGAGGAGGAGGATCAGATGCTGACCAGAATCAAGGGCTCACCTATGGGCTGGATGCTGTTTGTAGTGCAAAGTCCTTAGGGATGCTTGCAAGGCAACCAAACAAAGAGGTGAAATGACTTGCCACAAGAGAGCCAGTTGGGAGCATGGCTTCTCACTCCCAGCTCAGGGCTCCCCACCGCGCCATTGAAGTCTATTTCCTTATTGTAGAGACTAAGTTCCCCCTACCCCCAGACAGCAAAGTTGTCAGGAGTAGACTTTTGATAGGTACTCAGCTGTCAAGGGTACAACTAGCTGGTCATCCTTCCTGTGGAAGTCCCAAATGTCTGAACGGTCTCCTGCTGGAACAGTGCAGCCCAGGAAGAAGTGAGATTCGCATTCAGCCTCTCTCCTCCCGTGCACAGCTGCAGGAGCAGCTGCTAGCCTTTGCATTTCCCTCTTCCCCTTGCTCACAGCTAATTGCTAGCAGCTAGTGGGGCTGCTATGAATACCGTAGCCTCGTCCCCTTGATCAGCCTCTGTCCAGCTGTTATCCCAGCCCTTCATGTTCAAAGATTGAGATTCTTCTATTTGGTTGATTAATGGCAGATTTTTAATGGTGGAGTATCTCAAAAACACCCAGGCCCTGCAATGTGTTGAACACAACTTAAAGCATTTGTAAGTATAGGAATAAGGCTTAGAAATAGTGATCGCCAATGCAGCCTAGTAATTGAGTACCTTCGTACATTCCAGGTACCAAGGCTTCTGAATGTACAGAACAAGAGGAGAGAGAGAGCATGGAGGGATGTGTAGCCTATGGCTAAATATCTCAAGATTACAAAAACCACTAAACACTAAATAAGTATATACAATTATCTATCATTTTGATTAAAACCCAGATGGCACGGTTCTACTTTCCAGTTCTTGGACTCTGCAAAGTTCAGTGCAGGAGCATGACAGAGTAGGGGGAAACAGCCCACAGACCTCCCTTTGCTTCAGCCCATCCTTTCTAAAAGGCGCCAGGTCCAATGCATAAGAACTCTGGTACTTCTGTATCCCAGGCTCCCCACAGCTCACCCCTGCACACAGATTCCTGCCCCTGCTCCAGTTTAGTAATTGTGTGCTATCAGGTACTTGTACTCTAAGGAGCATAGGTTTGAGGAAGAAGCCTGTTCAGGGCTTGCAGTTAATCTGTGCAGGTGATGTTTTACTCAGGGTTCTCTGGAAAGACTATACAAAAGGGATTTATTGGAATGTCTTACAGACTGCAATTTAGCTAATCCAGCAATGGCTCGCCACAAATAGAAAGTCCAAGAATTCAGTAGTTGCTCAATCTGCAAGGCTGGATGTCTCAGCTGGTCTTCCATATATGCTGGAATCCCAAAGAGATAGGCTCTAATGTCTGTAAAGGAATGGATGTAGCAAAATGGAGGCAAGCAGACAAAGAGCAAAATCTTCCTTCTTCTATGTCCTTATATAGACTTCCAGCAGAAGGTGTGGCCCAGATGAAAGGCCTGACTTCCCTCCTCAATATCTGGATCAAAGGTGTGTGTCTTCCTACCCCAAAGGTCTGGATTAGAAGTGGATTCCCCCACTTCAAACCAAGAAAACATCACTCACATTTGGGCCTTCCATTTCTGGGTTGTAGTTTGTACAGATGTAGTCAAGCTGACAACCAAGAATAGCCATCACAGGAGAATGTGGATATATGAAACACCTAGCAAAGTATCAGGTCCATAGCAAAGCAGCAATGAATAAGAGCTATTATTACTGCCGTCATGCTTGGGATGAACTACATATAGTTTCCTTTAAAACTGATAAACCACAGTATATACAGCTGAGCACAAAGTGCATATGGGTCTGGAATTACTTCCTTTCCTTGTGACTAAGGACTTTGAAAAATTATCTACGAAGGGCTAAATCATCAGCTTCCTTTGCTCATTATCTTTCTGTTGATCTTCTTGACCTTATTGTCTGTTAGGAGGCATGTCTCTTTTCTGGTTACTGCCCATGAACATCTTCCAATCTCTGTGTACTGATCACATTCCAACATTGTGTTGGACACCAACTCGAGTTAGTTACATTGCTATTTTTAATTTTTCCACTTTCCACTCAAAGCATGGATCTGTTAGCAATCACACTAATGTGATCGTAGCTAACACTGGCTCACCTACCACAAGTGTTCTGGAAGGCGAGACGTGGAGCAATCTGTTCCCCTCTCCTGGTCACCTAGACGTTTTCTGATCCCTAGAATATGTCCCCAAAGTTGGTTATATCTATATTATCTGCTGCCTTGGTAAAACACTGTAGTTGATTATAATAAAGTAGTCCCACACTAGCTCAGAATCGAGTATAATAAAGGTCTCTATTTAGAAGTAGACTCACAGATCACAGTCCTCTGCATGAGCAGAGAACAGGAACAGAACCTAGCAGCCAAGGGGCTGTGCATGTTTCTACATCTTTATATACAGCACATGTGGCCACGCCCAGAGTGAGCCAGTATCTTAAAGGCTATTGGCTGAAGGAGCTCCCACAGCACCTCCCCCTTTTGTCTAAATAAAAGAGGTCTCAGCCTAATACAAAACTATATACAATAAGAACAAATTTAAAGTATAAAAAGAATTAAAATAGAAGTTCCTACAGCAAAACACGCTGACAGAAACAACAGAAGGGAGAAAGGATTTAAGTTAGCTCACAGTTCTAGGTTATAAACTATTGTGGAGTAGGAGAGGTGGCCGTTGCAGCTGCAGGAACATAAGGTAACTGGCCACCATGCATCCATAGCTAAGAAGCTGAGAACAATGGATCTGTATTCACTTTCTCCTTTTAATATGGTCCAGAATCAGCCCAGAGAATAGGTTTCCACAGAAGGCGACTCTCACCTCAGCTGATCTATTCTTTATGATCCCCAGAGAAATACAGAGGCCAGACAGCTCATCAAGTTGACCCAAGATAAACTGTCCAGAAAATCACAAAACGTGGATGCTTTCCTGGGTAAATGCTAAACTCTGCTGTCCATGCCCTACTCTAAATTTAATTTTTAGAAAGTAATTTGTAAGTCACGAAGGCCTGGAATGTTGAGGTAATTACTTCAAAAATCAGGTTTAATTCAGGCGGCTTGATATGCATTCATACTTAGAAATTAGACATTCCATTCTAGTTCTTCCTTTCCTGTTCTTTCATAAAGCTTAATAATTCAGCTTGGGATGTCACTTTTACCTAGCACCCTCTGGGCCATCTATGTGCCTAGCTAGGGTAGGCATTGGGCTCGAGGATCTTCTGCTCACACATTTACACAAACGATGAGAACACAACACACTCTTGCTCATTTTCTCTCCCTCGCTTTCTCTCTTGCTGATGAGACACTACAATTTATAGAATCTATTAACAGTCTTTTATAAGTCTGAGGAGGGTAAGAAAGCAAGAGTTCAGTGCAAAATAACTAGCCCAGCTCTGCGATATTAGGAAGTATCTCCAGATTTATCCCGCTGTGGGGAAGTGGCAATAAAGGGGTAGTAAATGCTTCTCTCTCATTTCCTTCTCACGCCGTCAGCAGAAGGCCCACACAGGCAGCTGCTGCTAGAGACTAGCTTGATGTCTCCAGGTGAGAGTATTCCTAGCCAAGGAAAGGGGGAGCTGGAGTTATGGTTGCTGCGACCGCATATCCAACAAGAATCAATTGAAAGGCAATGGGATTCTTTGAGTTTACAGTTTAGAATGGATAGCGCCTAGCCAGGTAGTGAAGGTAAGGCAGCCTGAGGCTGGTGGTCAGATTGCATCCCTCGTCAGGAAGCAGAGAGTGAACAGGAAGTGCATCCAGGCTATTAGATCCCAGGAAGCCTTTCCAAACAGTACAACCGGCTGGGAACCAAGCGTTCAAACACATGAGTTTATGGCGGCCATGTTACCATGACACCAAAAGCATGGCCAGAAGATATAGGTAATACAGTCATGGTAACTTAACCTGAACTCTAGATCTGAGACACACTCTCAGGATAGCCCATATACTATTCTTCTCAAATCAATTTTTATTTCAAGGATAAATCTATAGGCAATGTTTATATGGACACAACAGGATCCTAATTCATGATGCGTGGGAGGAAAAGACAACAAAGCCACGCTAGCATCTCACCCCTCCGTGCCACAGCTTTAAAGAGAGGAAGACTTAAAGTGCAGTGTCGATTTCAGGGAATCCATGAGCTGTCACTCTTCAAACACAGCCACCGCCTGAAGACTGGAGTGCCGAGAAAGACAGGCACAACTGAGCTTTCTCTGCTGTGTGACTCTAAGTCTCCCTCTTCCTCAAGGCACCTGACGTTTGCTGCTTTGTCTTCTTGCTTGCTTGCTTGGTCATCAGAGTGATGGCTTTTGTGTGTCTTGCTGAGGTCACATGAGCAGAGGAGATACTTGGTGACCAGAGTGATGGCCCTTGTGTGTTTTGCTGAGGTCACGTGAGCAGAGGAGATACTTGGTGCCTAAAGAACTTGGAGGTTGTGAGAACCCTGCACATTGAGGCAGGAGTCAGGCATGAGCTTAGAGCAGGGCCCAAGGCCTCCACAGGGCCATGTGCTAACACCTTGACTGTTGAGTTGGATGGGGTTAAGGGGGTTCTAAAGGGGAGAGTGATCAGGAAGCAAGAATAGCCGCCACAGGAAGCAATTAAGTGACCTGTGACAACCGCTATTCATCAATCTGCACAAAACTCTTTGAATATGTGAACGGCTTATATTCTGTCCCTGTGGCATTCAAGTTAAATAGCTTGTGACTGAGGATTAAGAAAACTCAGCTATGACAGTGTTCAGCCTTTGCCCCCTTTTGGAGAAGGACACATTCAGAAAATAGGTTTGTTCTCTAGTTGCCCAGCTTTCCGTCTACACCAGTCCATCTCTGGGTCGTTGCTGTATTCAGCAGCTTTTTGTACTTCAAAACAGGGATACCAAGGTACAGACCAACTCTCAAAGCAACTGACTCAAAGTACTCCTTCCTGTCTGCCATAGAATTTCACATTGCCTTTTGAATTAACAGTGTGATTGACATTGTCCAAGACTATAATTCCCCCTCCTCCAGCCTCAGGTGGCCTGGTGTGAGAGGAAGCAGAGACAGTAAGAAAACAGGCCTGCAGCTGACCCTGAGTGTGGCTGCCTGCACGCTAGCCCCTTTCTCCCTTCTTAGAGAGTCTTGGCCTTACATTTGAATAGGAGGAGGGAACGAGGCCCGGGTTAGTGGTGGCCGTGTGTCAGGTACTTATCTTCTTGCTGTCCCCAAAGTACCTGACAGCAACTGAAGGAAAGAATTGGTTTTGCCTAACAGTCCAAAAAGACAATGGGGCAGGGGGTGTGTGACCACAAGCACTTGAGACAGCTGGCCACAGAGAATCCACAGGCAGGATGCAGACTGGCAAATGGTGGTGTTTAGCCTCCTTTCTCCTTTCTAAGCAGCCAATGGAAAGACGCCACCCACATGTAAAGGTGGGTCTTTGACATCCATTAACCTAATCCAGAATATCCCTCAAAGATACACCTAGAGGGGTGTTGCCATGGTGATTGTAAATCTCATCAAGTTGACAAAAAAAGATTAGCCATCACATCCATAATGTCACCAGGAATCTAAACAAACACCAGTGCCATACAAACACACAAACACACACACACACACACACACACACACACGGTGGGGGAGGAAGGGGGGAAGGAGGGAAGGAAGGGAGAAAGAGTTAAAAGTTCAAATGTTCTTGGAGAAGCCTTGTTATTGGGATTTTAAAAGCCCCCCTGGGTGCTTCTGATGGGCAGCAAAAGTAAAGAATTTGTCTATGCGCATATGCGAGCTTCAGCCAGGCTCAATACACTCAATCAACCTCTGCTTCCTGAATCCTCAAAGTTAATCTGAATCTGTATTCACTGAGGAGCTTCCTCCTAAGGAGAATCCATGCGAGAGTTGTCATAGCTACCCTGTGTTTATCCTTCTGCCTTGTTAGCAACCGAACATATTTGTGTATATGTTTGGGACTTTCTGTTGCTGTGTTGACAGTTTAAAATGCAGAGAACTTCTCTGACCAGAACTCACAATGCGATTACTGCAGCTCTGGCATCTGTACGGAAGGAACAGGTGAAGGCCCAGTTAAGTCATTGCCTGATAAAAATGTCTCCCTTTCTACAATCGCTAGGAGCAGGGCTTTGCAAAGACTTTTAACAGAACAAAATCGGCGGGCGTGTGTACGATGGATGATTTCAGGGTAAGCAGAATAAAATTAAGACTAGGAAATAAGTCAGTCAGTGATGGTGTTAAGTTTGACACGCGTTGGTGTCTACAGTAGATCTAACAAACCAACGCCCCGAAAAGCAGTGGAAGACAAGGGCAGGGTTGGTTAGTTTCAGAGGCAGTTCTGCCATTGGCTGTCTCCATCTGGAGCCTGGGAAAAGCAAGCACTGTGTCTAATTTGTTGATGGTGCAGTTCCCACATCCTGTGTGATGCAGCCTTGGGATCATAAAGGTTCCAGGAACAGACTTGAAAGGGCGTGGCACAAAATCCCACTGAGTTCTTTTGAAGGTCAGGAAACTTAAGCCTGAGACATAGAAATGACTTTTTCCACATGATATGGTGATGAGTTGTAAGCCTGACAGAGTGTGAACTTGAACCATGCTCACTGGAATTTCAGCATGGGCGTCTCTCAGATGTATCATAGGGAAGCCAGTCCTGCTGCTAGCTGTAAGAAAACTCCCGCCACTGGATTACAGGGGCATGGCAGTGGGGTTGGATTGTCAAGGGCAGGTGTGTGGGATTGGCACAGGTGATTTGGGGTACCGTTAGAGATCTAAATTCTCCGTGCTTTCGCTCTGCCATCCTGAGCTTCTAGATGGGAGTCGCCTGACTATCCTCATCACCTTTATGATTTGTATGCTGTGAACCTCAGTTGCTTCACCGACCTATGATCAGTTTTCAAATCTTTTCTAGGAACTGGTGTGAGATTGAATTAGTGATCTGTCAAGGGGGCTTAAAAATCATCTGTCTTAGAATTGGAGCTGGTTTTTACCTTAATTGTGATTGCTATGGTTGTAGTTTTTAATGTCGCAGGCATGGTGCTTCTTTGGTCTATTTGTTCATGAAATGAAAACCCTCCTAGGAAACTCAGGTCTACCTCGGATTAACAGAACCAAGTATTGTATGCACACCCAGACTACAATAGGAGATCACATACGTGATACTGGATACAACACCGTTCTAACAAAGCACAAAGCACCGAGCTTCATAGAGAAGGGGGGATTAAACGATACTAAGTAGGCAACGCTAATGTCGGGACTAGCCAGCTTCTCTGTGAGTTTGAGACATAGTATTAACTTCTGCAACTCTTTAGTCTTCTTAACTACAGTTCGAGATAAGAATCCCCACTCCTCTAAGGGGAAGGCAGTCAACTTTCTAAGTAATAGTGTCACATGAGACTATATACAGTGTTGTAATACGAGCGGCTGGCTACGTTCCGCCACCAGGCCACCTACCCGAAATAATTACACAGAAACTGTATTCTTTTAAACACTGCTTGGCCCATTATATCTAGCCTTTTCTCGGCTAACTCTCACACCTGGACTAGCTCATTTCTAATAATCTGTGTAGCCCACGAGGTGGCTTACCAGAGAAGATCTTAACCTGCATCTGTCTGGAGTGGGAAAATCATGGCGACTCCTTGACTCAGCTTCTTTCTCCCAGCATTCTGTTCTGTTTACTCCGCCTACCTAATTTTATATCCTATTAGAGGCCAAGCAGTTTCTTTATTACTTAACCAATGAAACAACAGATAGAAAGATGACCCTCCTCCATCAATACAGTCTTGACAGATTTAGTAGACAAAGGCATAGTCCACGTCTCTTAAGGATATAGGAAATGATCTTATCTCCATTAAAAAAAACTAAGCAGAAATGTTCATGTCTTATTATGGTTGAAATAATTAGCAAGCTATGTGCCTGGTGTGCATGAATATATCAAGATGTCTGTGTCTATCCATGTACTTCATATGCACAGGTTTTATACCACATGTAAATATATACTGTATATGTATACAAATCTCTTCATATATATACACAGGGTGTGCTGGTTATCATATGTGTGTGCTCACAGGAGCATCAGGCTGTAGTCAACTTTCTTGAATGCTGTTTTTAAATCCAGCTTTCATATTTAAAAACACTGCTGCCCAGAGAACACTGTTGCTTTCCAGGGATGTAATGACTTGCCTGGTTCTAGGGGAATTCAAGCAGTTTCCAAAAAGCCACTTGGTGGCGCTGTGGTAGAAAGAATTCAAGTTGCAAAGGCTGGAAGGGGGTGAGGGAGAAGGGAAGAACCAGATTAAATGACCCTGAAGAAGACTTTAAATTTGGTAAGTGTATAAGCAGATGAAATACTAGCTCTCTTGGCCATATAGATATAAATCTATTCTTCAGTCTTCTCATTTCTCATGATATAGATTTATGTCATATTTAATAGAGCATCTATTTTGCACATTTTTCCATCTTGTGTTATATTCTATTTTCTGAGCTAATTGGTGAAAATCAGGTCTGACTTTCTTGGAGTGAAAGAGAGACGGTAAAGATTCATTTAGTGTAATCCTCTCACAGGTTTCGGCCAAGTTCGAGGACAGGAGACAGATAATCAAGGTCATTTGTCTAGACTATATTAGAAAGCCTTTCTTTTTCCTCTCTCTAACGCATGTTCTAAAATGGGGATTCTTTTGAAAGGACACTTCCACTACCTACGGCACTAGCTCTGAACGTGGCCACCCAATAAACAAACAAACCTAGCAGGCAAGTTCACAGAGCAGTAAGAGCAGGAAGAAATGTTTTCAAGACCAATATCTTGCAAAATTAGGAAAGTCGGACAGTCTTCTGGCACTGTGGGTATTAAAGGTTTCAGTCCTTGATTACTTGGCTCTGTCTCTGGGGCCTTCAGCAGAACATGGTGGAGGTGAGAGCTGAGCGGAGTAAAGAGGGTGACGGCCTTAAAACATAGACAGACAGGAAGAGGCCAAGACAAGATACACCCTCAGTGGCACCTTGAGTGACTAACTTCCTTCCGCCATGCCCCACCTTCCCTTTCAGCATAGCCCACCAGTGTGTCCAGAAGGTAAACTCGTTAATACATTCAAGCATTGATCAGGTCACACCCTGCACCCAGTCCTCTCCTGAAGTTTTCTCACAGACACACTCCTGGTGTCCTCCTAGTATCTCCTTATTCAACCAAGTCACCCAATTAGCTTAGCCACCAGTGGAGGAACTCACCCTGCAGTAGGCAGCAGGAGTTGCTGCAAAGGGCAGCCCTCCAAGGGCTGAAGACGTCAAAGGCAAAGCCAGCTGCTACTACAGACTAAAGCCTTGGTATGCTCATTCAATATAGATTTCCTTCTCCTTCGTGTGGAGCCCACTCCCAGCCAGAGGCTGTGGTATTCTGCTTCCTTCAGCCCTTGAGTACTAAGGATAAATAAAACTTTAGCCATATTCACCATGAAGCTTCCACAGTCACCAGGGGATCATCACTCCAGATTAGAGAAGAGGGAATAGTACATGAGGCGTTTGCGTGGCTCCTACCTAGAAGTGACATTTGTTACTTCCTCCCTCGTTCCACTGGTTAGAACTGAATCATGTGGCCACTGACACTGCAGGGAAGGCAGGGAAACGGTCCAGCACTGTGTCCAGGAGAAAACTTGAAGAGTTGTGGTCAACACCTCACTAGTCTCCACCCCAGTGAGCTCCAGTGAGCATGCGGTCTAAGGCATCAGCAAGACCTGTTGGACTCTTGCCTGCACCTGCTAGTTCAATGCCGTCTTATTCATACCCTTTTCCCGTGGATATCTAACTTCACAAATCCTCGGTTACTCTCCTTTGCCACTACATAATCCATGCCCTTCTTCACCTCACGTTCTCTATCTTAAAGCTGAAGCACTGCCGTTTGGCCATTTTCCAGCATTTTTAATGTTCTGCTGAAATCCTCCGTATTGTCTTTCTACTTCGTTGAGTTCCTCGGCACAGCTAATTTAAATGCTTCTGTCTTCTAACTCCATTATCTGGATCCCCAGTAGGCCTGTTGCTTCTGTGTATTGATTCTACTGATTTTCAGTCAAGTCTCTTGTCTCCTCTTTTGCCTGATTATCATTTTTTAATGCTAGTCCTCGTGTATAAAACACAGTAGATTTAATTTACATCCAAGATAGCATAGTTTTTTTTTTCCTCTCCAGAAAATATATACATTGCTGCTGGAAAATGTAGTAATGCGCATTCTTACTTGGGACCAATCAGTGTGGGATTAAGAAATCTTGGAGGTAGAATTCATTTCCTTACAAGATGAGTCTATTTATGGTTCTCCCTTCTTTCAGGGATAAAAAAGAACTTTTTTTTAGCTTCTCTATTGAAATTAAAAGGGTTTATGACAATGGCATCCCCAAGCTTAAGAGCCTGAACCCTATTGTTTTGCTCTCTTAGTTCTATAAACCTGTTCAAAGTTGAATTTTAAATTTCACAGTTTTCTTAGATCACTGTTTCAGGGCAGAGGGCATTTACTGGGGGGAGGCTCTCCCCAAAAAACAGAGCATTTTCTTTCTATTTTATTACATCTAAGAGGTAAGATTTTGAAATCTCTACTTATTTCAACTGCAGGTTTATTTGTCTGAGCCCAGCTTTCGCAGTTAGGGTAGTTACCCGTCCACCTGCCTGCCGCTCCGCTGCCTGACTCTCCTTGCTTACCTTAGCAATCCTCTGTGACCACTTTATCTGATTCTGTGTCTGTGTTTTTCTGCTGGATTTCAGCCTCTCACCTAGTACACCTACTTGCTGCTTTATTTAGCCAGTTTCCCTTGCTGATGAAAACTACTTAGTTTGATGGCGGTTTTTCAGGGCAAACATTATGCATACAAGACTATACCTAAGAGATGAATTCAAGAAATAGAATTGCTATTTGTTACCAAATGATCTTCCTGGAAAAGTCCAGTTTGCCTTTCTGCCACTTAGGGGTGAGAATGCTGCTTCTCTCATTGACTTGCCACTACTACGTCCTTTCAGATTTATGTTGAATCTAGCCGTTCAAAACTGTCCTTCCCGACAGCCTCCTCTCTCCCTCCTAATCTAATCACATATGACGGATGCATGTATTTATTAATCCCAGTATCTGATCATGTCCGTTTCCTCTCTGAATCTGTTCTCTTTTACCTCCTGACGGACAGAGGATGACCACATTTGCAGGAACCAACACTTCCTCTACTCTCTGTCACCCTGCTGTTCCCGGTCGCTCAGGCAGTGCTACGCACCAGCACATTCATGCTTTCCTCCAGGTGATCTACAGGTGTACCTCCATCTCTTTGGGCTCCACTTGGAGCATCCACAGCCCATTCACATATGAGGCATTCTTTCCAGAAGACTCCTAGAAGCATTGTCCCTCTGCCCGCCCACAGGATTGACCTTCGATGGCTCCTGCTGTGTTGTGCAGCATTTGAGCACTGTAACAAATACCCTGAGATGATCCATGGAAAAGGGAAGAAATATTTATTTTCACACATGGTTTCTGAGGCTACCATCTAGAGTCATGTGGCCCATTTCTTTGGTCTTGTGATGACAGAGTGTACTGGGGTTGGATATGTAGCCAAGGAGGCAGCTCACCACATGGCAGGCAGCCAGGAAGCTGAGGGTATGGTAACTAGGCTGGGTCTCAATGTCCCCTGCAAAATGGACTCCCAGTGGTCCAACTTCCTTCTAATAGCATCCACCCCTTAGCGCTTTTACAGTATCAGGTAGCACCATCAGCCAAGAGCAAGCCTTCAACACACACACACACATTTGGAGGATGCGTTAAATGGAATCTTAGCACCTTCCTTTATATCATACCTCCCATCCTCTCTTTCTAAATATTCCTCTTGTAACACTCAGAGCAATGCATTGCACACCGTAAGTCTTCCTTCTCCACCACTGAAATACGAGCTGGTTAAGGAAAGGAGCCAGTCTTGGTCCACCCCACTGCCGTGTCCTGTAGCACACTTGGCACAGAGAAAGTGCCCAGGAAACGCATTTTCAAATGTAGTCTGTAATACCTCTGTGAAACACTCCCAGTACAAGCATTTTCAAAACAACCTCCGCCTTCCCATGACTGGGAAATCTTCCGACAAAGTTCTTTGTGACCTAGATTTAACATTCAAATCGCTGCCTGGGCATACAGAGCCCCCAAGAGGGAAGCAAAAGTTGTTGGAGTTATTTGTTGGAACCTAGATTTTTGGCAACAATGTTCCCTTCAATACCTAAAGCCATTTGTGTTCGGGACAGTATGCCGTCAGAGAGAACCAGAATTTGCTGGGAATTGAGAGCCTTAAGCTCTTGACGGAAAGTATTGTGTTTGGCAGCCCTGGTTTTTCAGCTGCCTTCAAATCAGGCAAATTTTTGAGCCTCTTTTGACCCTGGGCATAGGACTGTGCATGCATTTTCTCTTAGTGTAACACTACTAAGACACAGTGGATTTTAAACGGACATTTGATAGGCAGGCTTCTTACCCAGTTGCTAGAAAATAGAGGAGAAGAAACGGATAAGTGATTTATCTACTTTGGGAAACAGATCTGTGTGCTTACCATGGGAATATTTTATCACCCCGCGGAGGCAGCATTTTCAGCCTATTTCAATGTCAGGTAGCAAGGGACCCAAGGGACCATGACAGCACCAGCCATGATTGCAGCGTGTGACTCACCTTCTCCCCCAAAAGACTCTGATCTGCTATGCCCGGGTGGCTCATCCATTCGGTAGCCTGCGTGATTGCATTCTATTCGCGAATAGACGTTCTCATCTAGGCAGCAAAGACAACATCCATCTCCCCTGATGACTAGAGGGCACGATAATGACCGCGGTAAAGATGGCTTCAGCCTTGCGCATTTGGATTCAGTGCCACGCTTGGATGAGAGGAGCCCGAGATGGCACGAATTTTAAAGGTCTGAACAATTCTTGAATTCTCTCTACAACATCCCCACCAAGTGGCTACAGCACCATTACTGGAGTAACTTTCATGATTTTCTCAAAGCCCTTCCCCCTGAGGTACAACCGCTTCCCTCATACCAACCCAGAAGAAACTTCGCTCTTAGTTATTTCTACATGGAAACCTTTGAAAAAAACGATAGCTCTCCTTGAAGTTTTTGTTCTTGCTAATTCCATATGAGAAACACCTGGGACTGGAAGAGCCCTCTCATCCATGTATTGAATCATTCATTCTGCCTTAAACTTCCATGCTGGTTTTGAGTCTTCACCATTTGGGGCACTCATTATTCTGAGAGTGTCCAAGACATGGTTTCAGGTGTTGTTAAAAAGGCCCACAGACTGCATTGCTTGATGAAGGGGCAAAGTCAGGACCAGGAGAGGAGAGGACTACTTCTTCCATCCTTGATTGAATGAAGTGTTGAGTGGCATCTCCTCTCTCCATTAGTGCAGAAATTTCTGGGACTTGTTTGTCTGCCATTTCAGTAGAATGAGCTATTCCTACATTAATTTATAATCCTGCAGAAACCACCTAAGCATCGATTCACCTAGGGGACCTCTGTGTGGACTTCTAGAAATTCTTGCATTACTGCAGTGGGATTGGTTGACTATAGAATAGAATTCTTTGCAAGGCCCTGCTGTTGGTTGGATCCGTATCAGGAGGGTACTAGTCTGTATGAGTGTGCAAGCATGCAAAGGCCATGGAGCAACCATGAGTACTGTCACTCAGGGGCAACACCCCTTCTTTTATGAGAAAACTGGAACCCGGAGCTTACTGATTAGGCTGGACTGGTGTGTACTACGTATTTCTTACTGTTATGCGTATGCATGGAGAGGCTGAGAGAGAGAGACAGAAGCAGACACTGAGACACACACAGGAAGAGACAGAGACAGAGAGATACAGAGAGTACCTTTCAAGAGTCAGGTCTTTCCTTCTACCCTGGGAAGTAGGGACTCGCTGTTTCTGATCTTCTGTGTGCTCCTGGGCCAGTTACACTCTAGGAAGTTTCTGTCTCTATCTTCCATCTTGCCATGGAGTTGAGGATGGCTAGAATTTCAGATATGAGCCAAGACCTAAGGATTTTTGAGGACTCCCAGGATCTACCTAACTCTAGCAAATGCTTTTCCCCCCACTGAACCATATTAGCAGCCCCATGGTGAGCTTTTTGCACAGATTCCAGCGTCGGAAGTCTGATGTTTCATATATGAAGAGATGAAACTTTGCAGACTGAGCTGCCTCGCCAGCCTGTGCTTCCGCGTTTTATTTGCTGTGCATGGTTACAAGAATGATTTTGTTTCTCTGAGCCACAGAATCTCTACATAAGAGTGGTGATAATCACAGTTATCATGCTTATTGAAAATTAGCGATAATACATACAGAATTCAGCACACTTTCTGGGCAATAGCAGGTGCTTCATAAATAATAGATTGAATTATTTGAAGAATGTTCTTTACCTCGTAATTCGGTTCCAATTCTCAAGCTGTCACAAGATAGGAAAGCTTGGCAAAACCGTTTGACTCATAGTCTCATTTTTAAAACTGGGTAACAATTGGTCCTGTCTCCCAAGTTGGTTTTTGTTTGGTGAACAGAGACATCATAGTAAAGTATCTCTCTCACTTCGTTATATATGTCAGACAGCCTTAAAGAGTAGAAGATGAGCTCTGTTTAATTCAGCTCCATGTTCCTAGCGCAGTGCCTGGCACAGGGACTATTGCATGGCTCCGTTCACAGTGTGGATGTTTGCCTCTCTCTCTCATCGCCTCCACATCCATGACCAGGACACACAGTGGTGTTCCATGGTGACAGTGACCTGTAGAGGTGGAACCGGGCATGGCAGCTCAGGCCCTCAAGAGTGTCTCAGTGTTGAACGAGAGACGTGGTTCCAGTAGCTGATTGCATCCAGCATTGCGAAGCGTGTGCTGCGGCCCACAGTGGAACAGCTGACCAGCTCTCTAGAGGAAGGAAGCAAGGACATAAAGGAGTTGTTCAAAGAACAGTGCTTGACAAATGCTGAAGTGTTGATTGGGAAGACCCAGCAGAGAAGGGCGTGTTTGAGAGGCAGCATCTACCTGCAGGGTCACAGGGTTGCAGGAAACAGCATGCTTCATTCGGAGAAGAGATCATAAGGTCATAAGACTGAAACAAAGGGTAATTTCAGGCAACAGAAGTCATGGGACCAGGCATGAAGAGACTCAGATGTTTTGTTAGGGAGTTTGGATTTGATGCTCTACTCCGTGGATGGCTGTTCAAGGCTATTGCTCAGAAGAGGACCTGTCTGATGAAAAAGAAATATCTTTCCAGACTTTGCAGAAAAATTGAAATAGGTACAAAACTGGTTCCCAAAGGCCCTCAGTTATTTATCTCCTTGTGCTTCTAATATTTAATGCATCTAAACTATTTGTGCACAGATTGGGTGTCCACCATTTGGCAATAAAACTTCAAAAGGAATTGAATTTTCTTTCTTTTCCCAGTGCTACATGGAGAAACTTGAATAATAAATAAAATTTAAATCACCAACAAAAGTGTACATGTTCTTAGTCCCCCTTCCCATTACCTAAGTCATCAGGGTATTATGGGAGATGCCATCTATTTTATATGGTGACAGAAGTTGAAGTATTACCCAGCCCGTGTCGTTCCTGTAATGTTAAAAACCAAAGCCAGGTGAGAAGACTGTAGCTTGCTGTAGCTCGCTGGGAAAATGCTTACCTAACATGTACAAGGTCCTAGGTCCAATCTCTGACATCACAAATAGAGCATTCTGACTACCTATGCATGGTGGAATCTCAACACGCGGAGAGTGCAAAAAGAAGGATTGAGTTCAAGGTCAATCTGAGCTTCACAGGGGACCTCACCTCCAGCACACACAGACAGACAGACACGCGCGCGCACACACACACACACGCATGCAGGCCCCCCCACAGATACACAATCGCAATTACAGATAATATTTGCATTCACTATAGTGCTTTTTAAATGTTGTGTAAATATATGTGAGAACACACAGTGTGTCAACTGTTTATGTCTGGCTTCTTTCAACCTTATCTTTTTTGTGTTTATTTTTTTTCTTAGCTACAGCATACATCCCCTGCGTTTGTTGATAACTAATATTCTAAATCTACTGTATTCTTTGTGCCAGAGTTTGGGGCTTCATTTGCGTGTTGATGGGCGCTTGGGTTGCTTTCACTTTGGGGTTGTTTCAGATAAATGACTACAGTCAGTCATCTTGGACAAAAGTGTGTAGCAGGGAGAAAATAACTTCAAGTGACATTCCTTGCCTTCCGCCTTGTTTGAAACAGTCTCTTGTTCATCTCTGTGTGGTCTATGATGGTCTTCTTCAAGCTTCCAGAGATCATCCCGTCTTAGTTTCCCATCTGACTGTAGGAAAGCTGAGGTTATGAGTGTTCACTAGTCCATCTGGCTTCACGTGGGTCCTGAGGATACAAACTGCAGCCCATGTGCTCACTAAGCAAGCACATGACTTATTCAGCCATCTCCCTGGTCCCATGAATCTAGATGCTAAACATAGTGTTAACTGGAAGATACTGTGAAAGCCTGGTCCATCACACAAATGTTACTTACAAACATGCTTCAATTTCTAAAAGAGTTGAGGATTTAGTGAAAACAGTCATTGGCCTCCTCAAATGATGTAGTCAGAGCTGATCCTTTGACCCTTTCCTTGCTCTAGAGCGTGCTTGAGTCACTCAAGGAGACCTTTGAGGACCTCAATGGGCTTGCCAGTTTGGAAATAGAGCCTCTATATTTCACACTGAACCACTGCATTGATACCTCTAGCAAGACTCTTTGCCTTAATTGGGATTTGGTGCTCAAGTCAGCTTTGAAAAAGCGTGTGCATTGGCATGAGAAAACATTTCCAAACCTGTGATATCCAATCAGAAGCCACTGAAATCTGCCCAGACAAACAATCCCAGTAAGGAGAACCCAGGCAGGCAGTTAACAGGTATTTGACTGCTGCAAACGTGGTGCTTCTTCTGAGCTCCAAGGCAGCAAAGTCGCAAGGCCGTCTACAGCCTGAGAGGGTCTGCTTCGAAGAGAGTGACAGTGAGCAGACACATCAATGCAAAGTCCTGCTGTCTCAGCAGTGCTAAGACGCAGAGCATGCTTGGGGTGATGATGGATGATGGAAAAGCAAGCCATTACTTGGGACGGCTTTCCTGGGAACAGTGCATTCGAGACCTTCAGAGTGAGGAGTTAGCTTCTGAAGCACCTTGGAGGAAAACCCTCCGAGTACACCATGCAAGACGAAAAGCCCTGAAATAGCAAGACATTTGGAATATTTTTGAAGGCTGAAATGAGTGGGTTGAAGAGAGTATGTGGTGATGAGGTTGTAGATGGAAACAGATGTAGACGTGTGGGGCCATGCAGAGCATCATGCTGAAGAGGCCAAGGTTTGTTCTGGTTGCCGTGGGAAAATACTAGTGATTAGATAAAAGTAGTGTACTCTACTGTATCAACTTAAATGATTCCCCCTAGCTAATTGCAGCTAGGAAGGACAGATGATGGGAGCAACCTGCAGAGGATGCGGGGAAACAACAGTAAACCAATGTAACATCCCAGTGTAAGGTGCAGAACTGTAAACAAAAATGACATGGGATTGGCGTTTGGATTTTGGGGGGAGAGATGTGAGACAGCAGAAGTTACTAATGATGACTAATTAGACCTGGGGAGGCAATTGAGAGTGATTTTTCAGTCTGTGCAACTAAAAGGGGAACTAGAACATTCCTCAGAAGGGCAGGGCCCAGAAAATCTGTTTCATGTACTCGGAGGTGTGAAGAGTCTGTCTCAGTCGTGATGTGACACATGCCTGTCTCAGTCATGATGTGCCACATGGCTGCTAAGAGCCACGCAGAGAAGCTGAGCAGGCAGATGGAATTTTACTGGTATTTAAAACTATATGCAAATGCCAACCAAAGAGAAATACAAAGGAAAGAACGCAGACTAAGACTGAGCCCAAGGCTTGCCCATACTCAGGATTTTGGAAAAGAGGGACAACGGCAGGGGAACGGTTAAATAGTCTTTAATGGGCTAGGTAAAACAAACACAGTATTATCAGTGGTGACCATAGGGAAAAAAAGTGTTTCAAAAATGGGAAAATGAACAATTGTGGGCATATAATTTCATAACAAAATAGAATAACATAAAAATGCAGAATTGAATGACGACTCATTTTTTTGGCTTTAATATTTTGAGACAATACCTTAATCTGTAGTAACTGGCCTCAAACTTCGTGCAGTCCTTCTGCCTCGACCTCCTGAGCACTGGGGTTGCAGGTGTGAGGTGTCGTGCCCAGTGGCCATTGCCTTTAAATTCCTTAGATCTCTGCAGAGCCCTAGTGCCTAGATGTGAGCTTCAACTGTGATACGGGAATCAAATCAGGAGAGGTAGGAGGCTGTGAGAGGTGCTCATCTGAGCATCAGAAAAGATCTCTCTTTTTTTTATTAAGAATTTTTAAAATACAATCTTTTCTCAATATACATAGCTATCCCCATTCCCATACCTCCCCTCCTCCTAGTCCATTTTCCATCCACTCTACCTCCATCCACTCCTTAGAAATGGCAAGTCTTCCCATGGGGAGTCAACAAAGTCTGACACTTCACTTCGAGGCAGGACAAAGGCCCTTCCCCCTATATGAGGCTGAGCAAGGCATCCCTCCAAAAAGAAAGTGCTCCTAGACTCCAATTCCAGCACTAGGGATAAATCCTGGTCCCACTGCCAGTGGCCCCACAGACTGCCCAAGCCTCACAACTGTCATCCACATTCAGGGGGCCTAGTTCTGTCCTGTGAAGGTTCCCCTGCTATCAGTCCAGAGACAGTGAGCTCTCACTAGCTCAGATCAACTGTTTCTGTGGGTATCATTTTCATGGTCTTGACCCCTTTGCTCATATTATTGCTCCTCCCTCTCTTGGTCTGGTCTCAAGTAGCTCGGCCAAGTGCTTTTCTGCAGATCTGTATCTGCTTTTATCAGTTGCTAGTTGAAGGTTCTGTGATGACAATTAAGGTAGTCATCAGTCTGATTATAGGGGAAGGCCAATTTAGGTGTCCTCTCCACTGTTGCTTAGATTCTTAGCTGGGGTCATCCTTGTGGATTCCTGGGAATTCTGCGAGTGCCATGTTTCTCCACAGTTTTTTACTGGCTCCTTTAATCAAGGTATCTCTTTCCTTTCTCTCCCTCACTGTCCTTCCCTCTTCTTGAGTGTCCCATTCCCTCATGGTCTTCTTCTCCCTCCCCTTCTCCCTTCTCCTTCCCCTTCCATCCTCCCTTCTCCCCCTCCCAATTTTCTCAGGAGATCTTGTCTATTCCCCTTTCCAGGGTGATCCATTTCTGTTAGTGTTCTCCTTGTTACCTAGCTTCACTGGGATCATGTATTATAGGCTGGTTATGCTTTGCTTTATGTCTAATATCCACTTATGTACATACCATGTTTATCTATCTGGGTTACTTAACTCCGAATGGTTTTTTCTAGTTCTATCCATTTACATACAAATTTCAAAAGTCATTGTTTTTTACTGCTGCATAGTACTCCATTGTGTAAATGTACCTCATTTTCTGTATCCATTCTCCAGTGGAGAGGCATCTAGGTTGTTTCCAAGTTCTGGCTATTAGGAATAATGCTGCCATGAACACAGCTGAGCAAATGTCCTTGTAGTATGATTGAGCATCTTTTGGGTATATGCCCAAGAGTGGTATTGATGGGTTGTGAGGTAGATTGATTGCCAAATTTCTGAGAAACTGCCACACTGATTTTCAAAGCCCCTGTACAAGTTTGCACTCCCACCAGCAATGGAGGAGTGTTCCCCTAACTCTACATCCTCTCCAGCTTAAGCTCTCATTGGCGTTTTTGATCTTATCCATTCTGACAGGTGTAAGATGGTATCTCAGAGTCATTTTGATTTTCATTTCCCTGATGGCTAAGAATGTTGACCAATTCCTTAAGTGTCTTTCACTCATTTGCAATTCTTCTGTTGAGAATTCTCTGTTTAGATTTGTACACCATTTTTTGATTGTATTATTTGGTAATTTGATGTATACTTTATTGAGTTCTTTATATATTTTGGAGATGACTCATCTCTTTGATGGAGGTTAGTGAAGATCTTTTCCCATTCAGTTTGTCTTAGTGACTCTGTCCTTTGCTTTACAGAAGCTTCTCAGTTTCAGGGGGTTCCATTTATTAATTGTTGCTCTCAGTGTCTGTGCTACTGGGGTTATATTTAGGAAGTGATCTCCTGTGTCCATGCGTTCAACGCTACTTCCCACTTTCTCCTCAGTGAGGTTTAGTGTAGCTGGATTTATATTGAGGTCTTTGATCCATTTGGACTTAAGTTTTGTGCATGGGGATAGAAATTGGTCTATTTTCATTCTCTTACATGTTGATATCAGTTATGCTAGCACCATTTGTTGAAGATGCTTTCTTTTTTCCATTGTATAATTTTAGCTTCTTTATCAAAAATCAGGAGTTCATGGCTATGTGGATCAATACCAGGGTCATCAATTCCATTGGTCCATCTGTCTGTTTTTATGCCAGTACCAAGCTGTTTTCATTACTGTAGCTCTATAATAGAGCTTGAAGTCAAGGATTGTGATGCCTCTGGAAGTTCCTTTATTGTAGAGGATTGTTTTGGCTATCCTGGTTTTTTTTTTTTCATAGGTAGTAGAGTATTTTTTCTTTCGAGGTCTGTGAAGAATCATGCTGGGATTTTGATGGGGATTGCATTGAATCTGTAGATTGCTTTTGCTAAGATTGTCATTTTTAATATGTTGAGCCTACCTATCCTAGAGCATGAGAGATCTTCCCATTTTCTGGTATTTTCCACAATTTCTTTCTTCAAAGACTTGAAGTTCTTGTTGTACAGGTATTTCAGTTCTTTGGTTAATGCTACCCCAAGATATTTTATGTCATTTGTGGCTACTGTAGATGGTGATGTTTCTCTGATTTCTTTCTCAGGCTCTTTATCCTTTGTATATACAAGAGCTACTGATTTTTTTTTTGAGCTGATCTTGTATCCTGTCATATTACTGAAGGCGTTTAACAGCTGTAGGAGTTCCCTTGTCAAATTTTTGGAGTCACTTATGTATACTATCATATCATCTGTAAATAGCAAAAGTTTGATTTCTTCCTTTCCAATTTGTATCCCACTCTAGAAGGAGAGCACTGACTCCCAAAGGTTGCCTGTGATCAATACATGCCTGCTGTAACATGAGTACCCACAATGATACACATAAGTCATACATGTATACATTCACATAACAATAACAGTCAATACAATTTAAAATGAGAAGTGGATTCCGGCATTGCTATGGAATATATCAGTAAATGTAAGTGGCCCAAGTTGGTTGACTATTGGCCTTCTAAATTCGCCATTTCGCCATTTCCTTTCCATTGTTCTTTGGTATATGTAACGAATTTGTTCAAAATGGCTATCAGAGATGGAGGGATGGCTTGGTGGTTAAGGGCACTGATTGGACTCTTAACTTCCAGCTTTGATTCCTAACACCCACAGGGTAGATTACAACTTCCCAATCTTTCCCAAACAGTTCTACTAATGAGGGACCGAGTATTCCAGCAAATGATCCTCTAGGAGCCATTCTCACAAAGTACCACACATGTTTATACACAGCCTCACAGACATGTGCACACATGGACACACATGCATATCACATATACATACGTGCCCAAAAGAATGAACTATGATAGTGAGTTTATTTTGCCTTACAGGTCTATCAAGTTTGTGTATGCGCGTGAGTGTGCACACATGCACGCGTGTGCATGTACTAAAGGTGAACAAATACTTAGCAGTCTTGTGTTTCTGATTAAATCACTTTTTAAGAGCCATTTAAGGTTTTTATGACTAGTTATACTTTTAACTCATAAGTTTACCTTAAAAATTTTATTACATTTCATTTATTTGTTTTCTTTGTGTGTGCATGTATGTATATGTACATATGTGGGTGTCCATGCCATGGCACAAGCAGAAAATGGAGGACAACTCTGGGTAATAAGTTCTCTTTTCATCTTGTGGGGCCCTGAAATCAAACTCAGGTCATCAGACCTGGCCAAAGGTGTCTCTACCCACTGAGCCATCTTGCTGACTGTAAATTTACTTCTATGGGTCTTAATACATAATTACACAATTACTATGTCTTTACTTTCAGACTATTAGCATGCTATGTTTCTGCGGTCTCTCTGATTCCTTAGTTGTGTTTTACAATTTGAAGTTGATTTATTGCTAGCACTGTACAATTGGATCCCTGCCGGTTAAGTCACTTCCATCTTTGTATTGACACTTAATCATTTAGTGTGATTATTGATGTTGTTAGAAATGAGCTGGATTCTGTCTAATCTGTACTTAATCTGTTTTTCTTGTCTTTTTTTCTTGAACTAATTGAACGCTTTGTGATTGAGTTTTATTGGTCCATTAACAATAACTCTTTGTTTCATTATCTTGGTGTATGCTTTGAAATTTATATACATATAAATTTATAAAACACACACACACATTGACAGCATCTGACTTTTTAACTGTGGTTAGCCTAGAACTCACTATGTAGAGCAGGCTGACCTCAAACGCACAGAGATCTTACTCCCTTTACCTCCCACATGCTGGGACATAAGGCATGTGGCACCAAGACTGGTCCTAGAATGTACCTTTGCCACAATCCTTCAAGTCACATTGCATTTCATCCAGTATAAATTATTCATTATGTCACAGTGTTCCTTAGGGGTGCCTTAGTTAATTTGCTATTGCTGTGGCAAAACCCTATGAGTAAGGCAACTTATAGAAGAAAGCATTTAATTTTCAGAGGTTTAAAGTCCATGGCCATAGTGGCGGGGTTTATGGCAGCAGGCAGACAGATAGTTGGGGTAGCTGAGAGCTTACATGGTGAGACTACATTGGAGGTGCAGAGAGAAAGCCAAATAAAATGGCCTGGGCTCAAAAGCCTCAAAACTCACCTCGAGTGACATATCTTCTTCAGCAAGTCCACACCTCCCAATCCTTTCCACACAGTCCACCAGCTGGGAACAAAGCTTTCAAATATATGAGCCTATAGGGTCATTCTCATGTGAACCACCACAAAGGGGTTTAGAATGGCCAGCTCTCCACTGCTTTGTGGAGAAGCAGATTTCCCTTCTAGTATTCGCTTTTCCCTTTGACTTCCAGGTTTCCTTCAGTCTTGGTAGCAAATTCTTTACCTTTCTTTAGCCAGAAAAAAAAGAATTTTTGACTCACTATGAACAGAAAATGCTATCCTGTGTTTGGTATTCTGAGCTAGCATTCCTTCTTTGAGTTCCTTAGAGGTGTCCACTCCTACCTGAAACCATCTATGCTTATGGGCTTCCTGATGTAATGGCCCCCACCACTTCTTTTTAATATTGCTTTTCTTGGTGTTGACTGTTGCATACCTGTATACATTGTAATATAAACACTTTCACTCCCTGCTCTCTTTTATTCCTCCAGCTCCTCTGACAACTGTTTCCCTCCCAGCCAGGCTCCTCTTTCTTTTGTGTCTTGTAGAAATGACAAAAGATACCACATATTCACGATTTCAATGGCCACCTCAAATTCAGAAGACATTGTGGTATGTCATAGCTCTCCTCCTCATCCACAGTCTCTCACAGCCCTGCTCCCTCCTCTTCTGTGAGGTTCCCTGGGCCTTGGAGAGAATGACAGATTTCTCCATCAGGGGCGCATGCTCTCAGCCTTGGTCAGAGAAGCTTCCTTTGCAGAGACTATTAGCTGGTCAGAGTTCTGAAGTAACTGCCTGCTGTGTATCTACCACTTCTTTCTGAGTGGATCTCTTGATCATTGGGTTTAGCAAATTGACTAGGATTCAGTTTAATGTAGTGTATTTCAACTTAATTAATTTTGGGTTCATTGAACTCAGATCTGCTCTATGTTCATTGAGCTCTATCTGTTCTCTGATTTTTCATCACAGTTGGGATAGAAAGAAAAAAACAGTTGGTTCTGCTTTGTTCCCTTTAAAGGACGCCAGTCACGTGTGCACTCTGTCACTTGACATCATTCTTCAGACTTGGTACTCGGCTTTGTTTGCCTGGCTTTGTTTTGAGCTCCAAGCTGCTAAGCTTTTCTTCTGCTGTGACTCGTTTTCCTCTCTTTCCACCGACTACAGAAATCATTTTAATGAATATTGTTTTATTTGTATCTTTAAAGTTTGACTTGAGTTTTTCACTACTTCTCTTTGACTTTTTGACATGTTCATGCTTCTTCCATCTCCTTTTTTTTAAGTAATAAAGATTGTACAGGAATTGAGCATAGGATGTAATGCGTTCTATCACAGAACTTACAGACACCACCCTTCTTTTTCCTTCTTGAATGTATTGACTACAGATATAATTATATTGCGAGTCTCTCTTGCAAGTTCTATCATGGGTGTGATTTTTCAGTTTCGTTTTCCTGTTTCCTTAGATTCCTGGCCATTGCCTTTCTAGATTGTTATCATTTGTTTGGCGGCTACTACTTGTGAATTGTATCACCAAAGGGACTAGATGTTTTGCGATTCTTTTAAATACTAAAATCTTTATTGAGAGATGCAGTCAGATTTTCTAGGGACACTCTAAGCTTTTCTTTTTTGTGTTTGTTTTTGTGTGTGTGACAGGATTTCTCTGTGAAACAGTCCAAGCTGTCCTGGAACTCACTCTGTAGATCAGGCTGGCCTCGAACCCACAGAGCCTGCCACTGCCTCCCAAGTACTGGGATTAAAGGCATGTGCCACCACTGCCCAGCCAATTTAATTTTTCCTAAATGCACTTTACAACTTTGTTCCTCAATACTAAATGAACCATTGACTGCTGCTAATTTTATCTTACAAGGAAGACAAAATTTATTGTCCTATTTTACCTATTTTTTGTCTACTTTTCACTCTAGCTAATGAGAGAACAAACCCATCCCATTATAAGCTCCGCTTGTGGCTTTTTGATCCTTTGGAGGCACTCCTCCCTTCCTTTGGGTGGTTTTCTTCTGGGGTATCTGATTCATAGCCTAGGATGCATCAACACCATCTGTGAATGTCCAGGGCATCTTCTAAGTAGTTGGCTTCCTTTGGCTATTCTGACCTGTGAAATCTATCTTATTGTTGCTGTAATGTCAAAGTGTGGTCCCATTCTCTTCCCCAGGTCCCCTCACTGTGTCCCTGTGCTGTGACTGCAAAGGCCATAAATGAACATGAAAAGAACCTTCTTTATTTGTTCCTGTCGGGGATTAGTGGTTTCCACTGTCTGATGTCCACTGTCTGATGTCCACTGTCTGGCAACTATCTGATGCATTTTGTTCAGTCCTTTGGTTCCATGAGATCACAGGGTATGTCTGTTCCCAGATATTCCACTCTGGCTGGAATCTACAGGTTAGCATTTCATAGTCTTGCACACTCAATAGATCCTCATACAGAAGGAGCTTCCCTGCAGGAAATGACTGTTGAAGCCTTTCTAGACTGAAGGTTTAAACATACAGTGTAAGAAATCAACCGTGATAGGCACGAGAGGGCGAGAGGTCGGGGTCACTGTAGCTCGTATAGCAGAATCTAAATAATTGTTGGTTGTGTAGTTGATAGAGGAAGAAAATGACATTAAGATCACATGAGCAGTTACCAGATCATCTCCAAAGTCAGTGGGAAGCCCAGATACCAGGAGCTCTCTGCCCTTATTCTAGGAGTCAGACTTCCCATGTGTTAGTTTTCACTGGCAGTGGGAAGGAGGGGCTGGATTGAGTGCATTTATTGATTTCCTTGCCTTTGCATGAAAGACAGTGAGAGGGGAAAATAAACAAATGGAGGCAAATTAACAGAAGCAGGCCTGAGGCTGCGATGTGTTCAATTCACAGCAGGATTGATGCTCCCTTTTAATAGAGTTTTTTTTATTATTATTAGCATTTTCAAGAATAAATGTTAATTTTACAAAATTTGGCACCTCTTCCCCACTTGAAAGTCACGAAAGAAGGGACCCAGACTTGTGCTGTTTGTGATTAGTTGTGTCCCAAAGCTTTCCTCTCTGAACCAGTGAACTTCACATCATTCAGAGGGAAAAGAGTCTGCCTATTACCTTCTTCTTATTCAGGTTGAAACACTACACCCCTAGACCTTAAAATTAGACTGGATAAAGGCTAAGAGGAGCTGCATTTGTGAATAGGTCTGTTGGGACCGCCGGGGAATAAGCAGCGTATCAATTATTTATGCTTCTACTTGTATTATTTGGATTTGCACGATGAACCCAAATGCACTGGCCCCTGGACACTCAAACCCAGGAAAAGGAAATGATTTATTGACCAACAATGCTAACTACACAAAGACAGTCTGAAACGAATATGATGATGGCCAAACTGCAGGCCAGGAGGGTGGTGTATTGGAAAAGAACGTGTTCAAGATGTTTTCCCTAAGTACACACATGGCTAGTATGAATGAGAGACCACAGAGCCAAGGAAACACATCGTCAAGAAGAGGAGGCAGGGCAAAGGAGACAGCTTGACCTGTAGAGCAGACTCACACCTGTTTGACTATCTAGACACCCTTCCTTGAGTCCGACTCTAGTCTGGATTCCAGGTTGGATTATGTACGTCTAGAAAAGACTTGAGACGGTAGGCGGTGTTGGGTGTGATAGGAGTACAGCTTTGGACCTGCAATTGCCCAGGATTTGGATTTTCAGTCACTCATTACCAGGTTGCACTTCGGCCAGTTCACTAAAACTTTCTGAGACCCCAGGTTCTCTTGGATCACTGACACCTGCTCTGGGAATGGAGGACATTTGACGTCAGGGTTACAAAGATCCGAAGCTGGATAATTCTTTGTTGTGGTAGCTCGCCTGGGAGCATTGGAATGTCTGCAGCATGCTTGGACTTTACCTATTAGACACAGTAGCATCACCCCCTCCTAAGCGTCAGTCTAAAAATGTCAGTAAACACGGCCAAAAATCCCAGGTGGCAAACTTGCTCCAAGTTAAAAAAAACAAAAAAGAAAACTACCAGGTTGTTTTAGTATGTTGAAGAAGGTCTGTAAACTGCCCCACACATAATAGGAACTCAAGGAAAAGGAGTTATTATCAGCAGAGTGGTTACTAAAATGACTTAGCTAGGAAATGTCAGGGCTAGCTCTCACAATCACTTAATGCTTCTTCATGCAGGGCTTCATAAAAAAAACTATAAGCCATACGAGGAAGCTTATAGAGTCAGAGAAAGAGTGTGAGGCTGAGGAGCTCACTTAGTAGAACATCGGATCATGAAGCAAATCCAAGTTTTGTAAGCTTACTCTGCTTTGTAAGCCCTGGTGAGTGGAGGAAGACCTCAGAGGAGCGGATGATACATACAAAGATGGGCTAAGCCAGGAAGAGATTGTTCTATAGCCTCTGTCTGGCTCACTTCATTAATGCAGAGTGGGTCCTGAGAGTAAAAATGGCGGCTCATACTCCAAAGGCTCAAATCTCAACTAGCTGGGGGTGCTCCAGACAGTGTAGATCAGAAAGCCCTGGGTGATTTCTGGAACATGGCACAGCTGGGGTACATGAACCCAGGTTTCTGTCCCCCTTTGCATCTCTTTGCTCACGTTGAGACTCCTGAGAAAGAGGACCGAATCAGGGTAGGCATCTTCTCATCTGCCCATCCTGCCTGAACCAAGGTTCACAAAAGGTCTGACACCAGGAAAGCCTGGAGCTTCCAGACAGATGCCAGGGTGTGAGCAGAGGGGACAGAATCCTCAAGTGGAGGAACTAGTAACCACCCGTGAGACATAAAGGGACAGTTTCCTCCTGAGACAGTCGGCCCAACACACACTTTAATGTTGACAGACACCTCCTCGGCAGACAAGGTCCTCATCACACTGAAGATGTGAAGGGTTTTCCTGTATGTTATGAAATGGGGATAAAAGCTAGATGCATATTTCACAGTGTTGTAGCACTCAGCCACTTCAGAGCCTGAAGACTGCTAGAATAGTAGCAAGATAGGTCCCATGAAACCTTTCTAAAAATTGCCATAAATATTTTGTGGTGCATAAATTTTTTGATACTGATAGAACCAAAGGTTACCTGGGTGACTATAAGTCAGAAGAGAGGGGGAAATCAGGTCTGACCTGTGATCAGGGCTAAACCCGAATGCCAGGTTAGCTTTACTCTACTGTGATGAAACACCAAGACCAAAAGCAACTTGGGGAGGAAAGGGTTTGTTTCATTTATTCCTCCACATCACAGTTGATCATCAAAGTCATTGGGAGCAGGAATTCAAGCAGGACAGAAACCTGGAGGCAGGAGAAGTTGCAGGAGCTATGGAGGAAAGCTGCTTACAGGCTTGTCCCCCGTGTCTGGCTCAGCTCACTTTCTTATAGCCCCCAAGACCACCAGGCCAGGGATGGCACTACCCACAAAACACTGGGTCCTCCTACATAAATTACAAATTAAGACAATGGCCTATCGGCTTGCCAAAAATTGAACTGATGGAGAGAATTTCTCCATTGAGGTTCCTTCCTCTCAGATGATTCTAGGTTGAGAAAAGGTCACAGAAAATCAGCTAGCACATGTCCCAAGAATATTGTAGGTGCCACTGACACAGTGACACACATATAAGAAGCATCTGCTAGGCTTTTCTCAATTAGTAGGGTAGACAGTAAGTACAAAGAGTTCAGTCGGAGTCTGTGAGAGGTGAGGCCCTGGGAGGGCAGTCAGAGTTTACAGATTGTAAACTAAACTGTTTGGCATGACTGAGTAGCAATCCTCAAACTGTTGGTCTCAAGACCTTGTTTCATTCTTTAAAGTGTATCTTGAATTGCTATGTGACTTATGTTCAGACATATTTACCTTATAAGAAATGAACACTTTCTTGAAAAGTATTTCTCAGACATTAACATGATAATGAATCCATTACATGGTTATATAGATGACATTTTTAAAGTAACTATATTTTCTAAAACAAAATGAGTTATTTTTTATCATATCTAAATATCTTTATGGTGGCTTAATAAAAGACAGCAATATTATTATATCTACTACAGCATTGAGTATTTAATAATTAAACATCACATAGTCTCTAGAAAACTGTCTATGAGAAAATAAGAATGGAAAAAGAGAAGCCCATGCCAACATGATTAAGAAAACAATTGATTTGACTTGTGGACCATTTGATGAGGGTACTGGGGACTAATAGAGATTCCCCTGGAGATGCTCAGAGAACTCCTAATCTAATTCAAGGGATGGTGCAGGGATCCAAAGGAAGAGAGGGTACCAAAGAAGTGGATCTGGGACTTGGTTCTGATGGTCAGTGTTTACCAACCTCCTGTGTCATGAAACACTACCCTGAGTGAGACTAGGAATAATGTTTCTGGAAGAGAAGCTTTGCGTCAAAAACATTTGGAAAAAGATTTACCCTTGGTCCCCCACTCAGAAATCACAGACCCTGTTCAAGGTTTCTGGGATCCTAAGATTTAAAATTAATCCGTATGAACTGATATATCCCAGCTCTCTTGATCCAAGTAAACATCGTTCAATATACCTCTTCATGGTTCCCCAGAGGATGTTTGCTTAGACTGGGAAAGCCTTCAGCCCTTTGAGGTGTAGGGATAATGCAACTATGGAAATCTCTCTGGGTATTGTGGCATTAACTTTAAGAATAGAAAGTTCAGAAGGAAGAGAATTAACTTAAAAGCTGGCAAACTTTTTTTTTTTAAAAAGGTTATGAGTAGATTGGACTTGGAAGTATCGAGTGCCCTCAACTAGGAGTGTCTGAGTTCTTAGTGTCAGAAAACATGAGAATTCTTCTTTGTTCCTTTTATTTAATCCACTGAAATCATAATTTTGTGTTTGTTTATAATATGCATGATTCTTTAGAACAGTGAGAATGCCATACATTATAGCTGTCTAGCTGATCAGAACACACTCTCAATTTGGGACTTAGGTAACCTGATGACCCACACATTGATATCTGCATCACTAGGATCTGGAGCCCCAGAGGAAGAACCAGGGTGGCCACATTGAACACAGGAGAAGCTGGAAGCATCAGGATGGCTACCAGGAAGAGACACATCCATGTCTGTAGCTGAATATCAGCCAGTCACATATATTGCTTTTAGATAGCATGTGATATAAAATATATTCCTTAAGAGTACATGACTTATAGAAGGTAAAAAATATGCATTTCACATGGTTTTTAAGTCTTAAAAGTAATTTATATTATTGTTATTTTTGAGTAGCATGTATTAATTGTATACACTAATGTAATTCAGTGTGGCATTTCAGTAGATTCCTAGCAAACACACTAGTTAAATCCAAGCTTCACACGTCCACCCTTTTTCCCCACATTGTTCTCAGCATCAGTGGACCACTACCCTGAGCTCAGGCTGACTCTCCTTAGGTTTCACGTGTGTGAGAGACAACGTACGCTACTTGTGCTTTCGCAACTGACTTCTTTCACATAACATGATGCCCTCCAGTCCTTTTCATGTATGATTGACAGGATTTCATTCGCCCCATGGCTGCACAATACTCCAGTGTGTGTGTGTGTGTGTGTGTGTGTGTGTGAGAGAGAGAGAGAGAGAGAGAGAGAGAGAGATCTTTGTTAATCTATTGATGCTTACTTAGGCTGATTACTTATCTTAATGTCTGAGAATTGTGCCACCATAAATATGGACTTGGCTATCTCTTTGCCATGCTGATTTCATTTCCTTTGGGCATACACCAAGAGATGAGATATCCGGGTTATTTAGTGTATGAGTTTCTGAGAGCATCCTCACAGCCATCCACACAACAGCACAGAGATGACACTCAGCATTCTTCCAGAGCCCACACAGTCACATCTCTGAGTACACGAGGGCCCAAGAGAGGAGTAGAATAGGTACACAGACTTAGATCACACCCTTTAAAAGTTGCACTAAGAACTTGAAAAGATTTGTCATTGCATGGGGAGTCTAAAGTCTAAATTCTAGCATTTATGGTTTGTTCACAGCCTGGCGAGTCAAAACGTAATGTCCCATTCACTACATGAAAAAATTTTGTTGCAAGCATCGCTTCCAATAACATCTACTTTAAATAGGCACGCAGGAGAATCAAATAAGTACCCAGAGTCGGCACCTTTGCTTTCCCTTTAGTTACAGAGAACTACACTATTTCTGTTCCTGGGATTAATTTAAATTTAGAGTGTAGGTCTTATGAAAATGTTACTTTGAGTATCCTTCCCTGTGACAACAGATGAACAGGTGTACATATTTCGGATTGACATACACCAGCCAATGGGATCGCTGAGTTAGTAGATAAGTCTCTCTCTGTCTCTGCAGTCTTGGTAGAAAATACCCAGCTGATTTCCACTTGGTATTTGTACCACTTCCCATAACCACAAAGTTCGTAAGTTCCTGAGTCCACACATCTTCATCAGTTCCTGGTACTTGCCTCCTTTTAGATGACAGCATTTGGGTAGATGGGTAACTGCATCTCATGATGCTGAAATCTGAAAGGATTTTGCACATTAAATGTCTTATGGATACCCACGTACAGTATTCCTGGTGTGGCCTAGAACCAAATCAATATATAATGCTTAGTTTTGTTCCACTGTAAAGGATCACGTGACTTTATGGTCCATCTTCACACTAATAAAATATAAATTTATTCTGAATCACAATTTAAAATTCAAACAAAAGCACAGCAGCACATGAAGAATGACAGCCAGCTTTGGCCTCCACATGCATATACACACACTTGTACCCCACACCAAAGAAACAGAGTAAGGCCTATTCTTTCTACGTAAAATTAAAGTGTTTATGTCTGACAGTGCACACCTAAAGCACAGTGAAAACTCAGTAGGATTAAGTTCAGGTTGAGAATTCCCGTCATCTGGTTCATGCTGCCCCTTGCCTGAGACAAGGAAGCCGAGAGCCACAGAGGGATTTGTTGCACTGTGGTCATGGGAAATAGAGAACCCGGCGGCAAAGCAAACACTGAGATGTGGGTTTCACAAATACGTCTCCAATTCTCCTGTAGCCTCCAAAAATGTGAGTCTAGGGGTCTGCTGCAATTAAATTGACCTTGAGTTTGTTGAAGTTGGACATTTTCTATTGTTTTATCCGAGTAAGATGAAGTTAGAAGTCTTTGGGCCAAAACCCCAAAAGAGGTAACTAGACCGTGGTTGGTAGGGCCCTTGTCAGTTCTTGTGTGTGATATGGAGAGGCTCTCCGCTCTGAGCACCTCGTGGGGCACAGTGGGGCCTTCCGAGCTCCCAGGCTCTCCTTGGGTCTCTGGAGCCTGAAGCAAGACCTGGTGAGCACAATGCCAATCATTGCAGCATAAAGTCACACACACACACAGAGATTTTCTTGATATAAGACACAAATTTTTAATTGATGACTAGTTGCTAATTTTGCCTGTGTTTTATGAAAGTGGTTCCTTATCTCTGCCTCTGCATAAGCTTTGAATTCTCTGCTGCTGAATGCCCTGTGTGTAGCAAGGATAAGCCACACCCCTGTGAAGCCCACCTCCGGTGTTACGTCTATTACACTGCCTCACTTAGCAGACAAGCAGGCTCAGGCTCTTCACTTGTTAAAACAAGGGAACAAATGTAGTCATAATGATCCCAGAAATGATTGTTAACGTTAAATGTGGAAATTAATAACGGGTAACATATATGGAGAATTTCTTTTGTATCAGGCATCATGCTTATAATTGAATGTTGTGGAGTCAACTCTTCAAATAAGAGACTCTGTGTTAAAGACGCCACCAAAGACTCTTTGCAATGCCCACCACACAATATTCAGTGGACAAATGTTAGAGGGTCCCAGTATTGCCCATGCTAACGAGAATAACAAGGGCACCATTTGCTTCCCAAGAGGGGTCTGAGGAAGGTGTTGTGTTTCAGAGTAAAAAACTGATTTTGACTAAATTTAAGTGACTTTCAAGACCACATGTATTTGATGAAGGAACTCAAATGGTCCAAGGAGATGATTCATCAGGCAAGCATGGGGATCAGAGTTCAGATCCCAGAAACTACATCCATGCTGAGTGGGTATGTTAGCCCTATTCATAGTCACCATCCTGGAAAGCCGAGACAGAGGCTCCCCAGAGCAAGGTGGCGAGCAACATGAGCCATAGTGAGCTGTAGACTTGGTTGAAAGATCCTACCTCAATGAGCAAGGCGTGAGAGCAACGGAGGATGGTTTCCAATAGCAACCTCCGGCCTCAGTATGTGTGCACAAATGCATGCACACACTCTCACACAGATGGAAATACCAAGAGAAAGAAAGAAGAGAGAAGAGGAAGAATCCCATGTGCAAGAGAAAGGTGAAGGAAAACGCCAGACGGGGGAGTTACTCTCTGAAAGAGTCACATTACCCGACCTGGTCAGCCAGGAGTGGCCCCCATCCGTTGTGCGCACCTGGGTTTGGTGAGAGGGTTTCGGATGCCATGGCAGGAGAAGCCTCTGCCCTCTCAAAGACAGACTCTCTGAGCATCTGCTTGGCAGTGCTGCCAGAAGCTGCGATGAGAAACGTCAGTTTCATTTATAGCCTTGAGTGACATGACTAAGCAGTCCACCGTGCTAAGTTTAACTCTGTTTCCTTGTTGGGACATTCCCTTAACATGAAATGCCTCGCTAAACAGCTTTCGAGGCCATATTTTTTTCCAAATACACAAAACAATATTTATCTTCACAAGATTCATATGACCCCGGCATATTCTTTACACAAACACATACTGACGGCAAACTGCTCCCATTGCTCAGCAGGGTGGTGCACCGGAGACGGTCCGTGAAACGCCTGGGAAGCCCGGAGACTTCAAAGACGGATAAAAAGACTTATTCTATGCAAAGGGTTGGATGTTGGTTATCGCTCCAGCACTCAGGGGCTTAACTGGGGGCTTCAAAAATGCACCTTAGGGTTTGAAGAGAACACCAGATAGGACCCCCAAAGAGCAAGGCTGCGTTGGGAACCTGGAAGGGATTCAGGTCAGGATTCAGACAAGACAGATCCATGCTATAAACTAAGTTTTCCATTTTTCCCCTTTTAACACACTGTGCTTTCCCATGGCCTTTCAAAATTGGTGTGCTGGCCAGCTTTCTGTCAACTTGTCACAAGCTAGAGTCATCGGCGAGGGCAGAGTCTCATTTAAGAAAGTGCCTTTATAGGAAAACCTATAGGGCGTTATTCTAAACAGTGATCAATGCAGGAGGGCCCAGTGCATTGTGGGCGGTGCTATCCCTGGGCTTGTGGTCCTGGGCTCTAGAAGAAAGCAGGCCAAGCAAACAATAAACCAGCCCATAGGCAGCATCCCTGCATGGCCTCTATCAGCTTCTGCCTCTAGGTTCCTGCCCTGACTCCCTTCCAAGATGGACTATTACATAGAAGTGCAAGGCAAATAACTACTTCCCTCCCTAGCTGCTTTGGGCCATTCTGTTTCATCGCAGCAATGGTAACCCTGACTAAGGCAGTTGGCAAAGAAACACCTGCCAAATCACCAGCAGTCCCCACATGTAAGCCTTCCCAGCATAGAAAATGGACCATAAAACGATGAAAATTATCTATATCTGCTGTCGGAAAGACCCACCAAAGAGTTTGGTAGCTGGACATCCTCCCTGACATTGCCATCTAGTCTCCAAGCCATACTTCTTTCTTGAAGACTCTTTGTCCTCTGGGGAAGGTAACTGTGAGCAACTAAGCCTGGTGCCACGACCGATGTGAGTGTTCTTGTCACAGTGGGCAGGCAGGCCTCTTGTCCCATATGACTGCCCCCCCACCGCCCCAGCATTGCCTGCCAGTACTGTTTTTCACCTCCTTTGGAATCTTCGGCACCCAAGGCAGAGTCACGCTCTTTCCTGATACAAACATGTATCTCCATGTCTGTCAGAGCCAAAGGAAGAAAGTTAAATCTTGAAGGAGGTTGGGGTGGAAGCCCTGGAGAGAAGCGTGGGGAAAGGGGCTCTTTGCTCTCTGTGACATGGATTTGAATGCTGTCTTCAGGTTGAAACTTGGTAGCACAGAGGTGTTTTAACACAAGTAATCTGAAGCAATAAAGAAGGCAGCTTGCCACTTTTATATAAGTAATAGAAGTTTTTTTTTACAAGGCAAGCGAGAAAAAAACATCAAGGCATTATTAGTTTGAAGATTCTTATTGGACTCAACTGAAAGAAATAAAAATCCATTTTTCAAGGGCAAAATCTGCAAGAGGGTTCTGAACACAGATAGCCTCAAGACAAAGCTGCTGAGAAGATGGAAGACAGACGAGCAAGGCTGATTCCCATGCCTGGTGCATGAGTTCGTAGTGAACAATTAAAGCGACTTCCGTCCTGAGCATTGTTTGAAAGAAACATTTCTATTGTGCTAAGCCCTAGCAAGAAAATTGGAAATCAAAGAAGAACAAAAGACAGGAAACACTGTTGCCACTTGCAGAGGAGGCTAAAAGACACACAAGCAAGTGGAGAACGGAAGGGAGAGGTGCTAAGCTTGGCGGTCAGACGGAGAGAGGCGTTGCTGTGGAGATCCATCTGACGCCAGTGTGATTTCCAACTCACATCTGTGTGAACTGAACGGATGACGTCCTATCTCTGAGCTTCCAGTGCGAACACATACAGCTGGAGGGAGAGGACTCAGCCGTTGAGAGCTCGGGCTTCTCTTCCTGAAGACCTGGATTTGATTTCCAGCACACATGTAATACCGAAGAATAAGATACCTGCATTGGAGTTCGGTGTTTAATACTGGTTTCTAAGCTTTTATAAGGCAATAAAAATACTTTTGTGCCCCGGAGCTGCGGCCTTCTGGACGGAACCTTCATCTGGGGATGGATGGAGATAGTCACAGAGACCCACACTGGAGCACCGGACTGAGCTCCCAAGTTCCCATCGAGGAGTGGAAGGAGGGAGAGCATGAGCGAGGAAGTCAGGACCACGAGGGGTGCACCCAACCACTGAGACAGTGTGGCTGATCTATTGGGAGCTCACCAAGGCCAGATGGAATGAGACCGAAGAAGCATGGGATAAAACCGGACTCTCTGATCATGGCGAACAATGGGGGCTGATGAGAAGCCAAGGACAATGGCCCTGGGTTTTGATCCTACTTCAAGTTCGGGCTTTGTGGGAGCCTAGCCAGTTTGGATGTTCACCTTCCTAGACATGGACGAAGGGGGGAGCACCTTGGACTTTCCACAGGGCAGGGAACCCTGACTGCTCCTTGGACTGGAGAGGGAGGAGGAGAGGAGTGGGGGGAGGGGGAGAAGGGTGGAAGGAGGGGGAGGGAAATGGGAGGCGGGGAGGCGGGGGAAACGTTTTTTTTTTTTCCTCAATAAAAAATTAATTAAAAAAATAAAATAAAATAAAATAAAATACAAAAAAAAAAAATACTTTTGTATTTTTCTCTTTGTAGAAATAAATGCTTTGACCACACCTTCACATTCCCTTGCTGAGAGTACAGTTCAAGATGTTTTCCAGTGACATGGGCTGGGGGGAGCAGATTAAGCAATGCTAGAGCCTTCCCAGGGAGGGCCTGAGCCTGGCTATAGGAAGGAGAGATCCTAAAGCAATGAGCAGGGGCTCTGGAGTCCTGTGATCCCTCAGATACACGGTCCTTCTGTGCCAGTATACTTGAAGTTAGCAGTAAAGGGCAAGGACAGAAGAGTTTGCCTGCTAGAAAGGAGGAGGAGTGGATCAGGGGTGGAGAGAGGGGAGGTTGGGGGAAGGGACTTGGAGGAGAGGAGAGAGGGAGGGAAAAATGTGATCAGGTTGGGGGAAATGTAACTAATTAATTAATTTAAAATAAATAAATAATGAGTTTGTTTGCCTTTTGAAATGGTCACCAAAATGAAAGAAACAAAGTAACCGAAAAAAGGGGGTCCCGTATAATTTACCATGAGGCTCATGGGTGATATGTCCCTGAGGACACCTGGGAAGGTGATGGGGTGGAGCTGTACCTCAAACCACTTTACCTACTTGTGTGTAAACCAGGTTCGCGCAGAGCGCTCTGGGACAGCTATTCTGGCACAAACCATACAGATGAGGACTTTCTAGTGGGAATGGAAGGAATCAGGAAGGAAAATACACTTACCACCTTGAGGGAAGGATCCAAGCCATGTAGGAAACATGCCTAGGACCTTGTATTTTGCATTTGTAAAACAGAAATCAACTTGAAATTCTGGTGAAATAGCTTTAAAATTTTTCTAGATTTACTTTATTATTTTGTGTATATGGGCATTTTGTTTGCATGCATGTATGTGCACTTTGTGCATATCTGGTACCCAAGGAGGTCAGAAGAAGGTATTGGATACCCTTGCAATTGGAGTTACACATGGTAACTAGACACCACGTGGATGCCAGGGATCAAACTGAGACTTTCTCAGGCAATGCTCTTAACCTCTGAACTGTCTCTCCAGCTTCTCTATTCTGTAGTCCAGTGGCCCATAGCCATCACTATAGACTAAGGCAACATCATCCCTCCCTTGCATCAATCGTGAGCTGATAGTTTCCATCTGTGGTTTCTGCTGCTTGGAAGGAAAAATAAAAAAAAAAAAAAAAAAAAAAAAAAAAAAAAAAAAAAAACAAAAACCGCTTACATTTTGCAAAACAGGCCTTTTGAGACACAGGCCTTGCCTCTTGCCTTTCTCTTCTTTGCCCAGGATAAAATAATACTGATTTCCATATATTTCAGGCCAAGTATAGCCTATAACATTTAGTATCTGCATATATTGTTCTCTGGAATGTGAGTTTTCTACTCTCTGTCTCATCTTTGTGAACTTACTTAGCCTTGCTTTTCTCATTTGTGAAGAGATCTAGGTAACTATGTCAGACTGTTGATTTAAAAATGACAGGAAATGAAGTTGCGTGTAGCCCAGCTATCCCTACAGAGTGGCAGGGGATGTTCTACAAAGGTACAGGATAAAGGCAAAACTAAAAAGCCAATGGGAAGACAGATGAGAGGAAGATGACTGAGGATGGATGGGCAGATGGCCAGCTATGCAGAAACATACTATAGGTTACCCGAAATAGAAGAGGCCATAACTGAACATTCATCTAAGATCTATTTCAGAATTATAGTTTGAAGCACTTTGAATGTAGAATCAAACAAATCTGAACAGTCGTATTTAAATGTGAAGGGACACAGTACCTAACTTCAAATAACTTCATGTAAACGCTCACACGTGATGTGATTATTGTGATCTTTTCTACTGCTTGTCAACCTAACCTTAGGTAGAATCACTTCAGAGTCAAATCTCTGGAGGCATCAACTAGATGGGGCTGAGACAGGAAAATCGTCCTTAACTGTGGATGGCATTATTCCAGAGTCAGGGTTATGGAATGAATGAGGAGATAGAAATCTGAGCATTAGCATTCATATCTATGTACCTGTCTGTCTGTCTGTCTGTCTGTTTACCTACCTACCTACTTACCTATATCTATCTATCCATCCATCCACGGACCCGTCCGTCCGTCCATCCATCCATCCATCCATCCATCCATCCATCCATCCATCTATCTATCTATCTATCTATCTATCTATCTATCTATCTATCTATCTATCT
>JABTXL010000611.1:3648969-3662291 GCA_025134845.1 Neodon shergylaensis | reverse complement strand
TCTATCTATCTATCTATCTATCTATCTATCTATCTATCTATCTATCTTTCTACTTCCTGACTGTGAACACAATGTAACCAGCTACCCAAGCTCCTGCCATGATGACTTGCCTAGTCATGGTCTACTGTAGCCTCAACCTTTAAGCCCAAATAATCCCTTCCTTACCTCACTTCTTTCAGAGTATTTCAAGCCAACAGAATACATAGCTAATATAGTCATTCAACAGACATTCATTGAGTACCTATTTGGTTCTAGACATTGTACATACAGTGATATAAAGCGCCATACAACACCACCTGAAGCTTCCACTGCATTGACTATGGGAGAAGGTACAAGGAGCAAAGCAGATAACGTACATACTTTGGCAGGCTGAAACAGTAACAGGAGACTGAATACCCAGGATTGCAAGCATACAAAGAGGGAATGACCATGTAAGACTGGTCTATCCTCCATGGCCTTTCGATCCACACCCAGGTTCTCAAGAAGCATGACCACATCCCTGCAGTCTCGGCATCCCTTCCTGAACTCAATTTTGTTCTTCTTAAAACTACACATTTAACTGTGGCATGCATGTGGCCAAGGTGGCGCTGGGGTGCAGAGGTCTCTCATTCTGTTATAGTCTGAGTCCTGAGAGCCCCGAGAAGAGCTGACCTCAGTACCTCCCGACCAGTGGAAAATTGGGGTCACTCCTTGCTCTATTGTGTTACATTAGCTGTGCAGTGGTTTTATGGCTTCATGGAAGTGCAGCAGATGGAGTCGCTGACCTTGGATGCTGACAAGCTAAAAAATAAAAATATTCTCCAGGCTACATGTGCTGTCTAGCTAATAATGCAATAGCCAAAGACCAGACCTGGGCCACCATGCAGAAGTGACAACAGTACATTAGCACAAATGCAATGGTCAAATCTTTTTTTTTTTAATTTTTTATTGAGAAAAAGAAAAAAAAAGTTTCCGCCTCCCCCCAGCCTCCCGTTTCCCTCCCCCTCCTCCCACCCTTCTCCCCCTCCCCCCACTCCTCTCCCCTTCCCTCTCCAGGTCAAATCTTTTGTAAGGCACTGTAGACCCAGCCTTGTAGGTAAGTGTCTCAGCCATGAAGAAAATACACCTATGTCATTCTATGTTGCATTTGTAAAACAGGCATGGGCTGATTCCTGTGACATAACAACATTCTAATTTTGCTTGGATTGGTTTTATTATTTTAAGTGTGTTGGTGTTTTCCTGCATGTATGCATGTGTACCTTGTGCATACCTGGTACCCTAGATGGTCAGAAGAGAGCATTGGTTCCCCTTGGAAATGGAGTTACACATGGTAGCTAGGTACCATGTGCATGCTGGGAATCAGACGCAGATCTTCTCAGCCAATGCTCTTAACCTCTGAGCCATCTCTCCAACCTCTCACTTCTTATTGTATGTCCACTTCTCTGTGTTCCCCACAGCCGTCACTATAGAGCAGGCCAACATCGTTTCTCCCTTAAATTGCTTCAGTAGGAACTTGCTGGCTTTGCTTGGTCGTTTCAGCTACTCAAAAGCAAAACAAAACAGAAAACTTAAGTTTTGCAGAACAGTCCCTGTAAGACACATGCTCCACCTCTTTCCTTTCTTTTCTTTGCCCAGGACAAAACAGTACTGATTTCACGTATCCTTGCTCAAATAAAGTATATAACATTTAAGAGCCATGCATTTGCATATATTATACGTGTTATTTGGAGTTTCTTTCCTCCTTTTAGCTGATTGCCTCATAGTCACCAGTTTCTCATCATGATGGTCAACCTTGACCTTTGGTATCCTTGAACTCTCTAAGACTGGAATGCCTCCCCATAATAACCTGACTTTCTCCAGTCACTATGTGTGGTTGTGTATGTATGTGTTTCTTTACAAACGTATGTAAAGAAATAAATATGACTCTGTCAAGAAGACAGTAGCAAAGTTGAATCCTAGAACCCAGGCCACAGATCTGTCTTCTCCAAATAGACAGAGTCAGCCTCGTCTACAAGTGAAGTGCACTCATCCATATTCATGGCAGACATGTGACTGGAAGGGTGGAGTCTGCCCTGAGCCCCTGCTACTTTGCCGACTTTTCTTTCCCAGGTGCATCCACACTTGGAGCTGATAGCTAAATGGGGTCCCTGCTAGTCATTGCTCGCCCTCTCTACTGCACCTCACCACTGTGTCTTCTATGTGAACTTAGCTTCCTTGGGGAAAGCTCTTAGCTAGTAGGCAGAATAGGCCCCAGGCACCAGACTGTCTGTGTCATTGCCCCAGTAAATGCATTATGGTCAAAATCTAAGAAGTTCGTGGGAAGTAGGCATCTTCTACAGTGTCTGTCATAGAAAGGACCTAAAGACTGTTTAGCTTGCAATCCTATTTCATAGATATTTTCCCAGTCGTTTTGTCTTCCATCTTCCCTTCCTTCCTGTATTCTTCCTTCCTTGCCTCTGTCATTCCTTCCTTCATTTCCTTTCCTTCCTTCCTCCGGCACCTACAGGTTTTGAGAAGTAGGACCCAAAACAGAGAGCTTCATCACAGAGAAGCAAGTTAGACAGGAAATTCTTCTCTAACCAAATTTGATTCAGCCCAGACATCAGACAGTCATGAAGTGGCTTCTTGGCTCCTCTTGTCATTGTTTCAGCCATTCCAAGACATGTGTCCTGGGAAAACAGATTGATCTGTCCAGGTTTATGCAAAGTAGTCGTCGTCTACTGAACATCTTGTTCCCTTGTTGAGTGGCAGTTATACTTAAAAGATAAATCAAGTAATAAGTCGGAAGTCAACATAAGCAGAGTCCCATCTCACACACTTGAGTACCCTCGCATAAGATTTTACCTTTGACACACTCACTACAGGCTCGGAGCCTCCTGGACTTGGATGTGGGCATGAACTCCAGGATTGATAGCCGCGTCATGTTTGATGAGGATGATGACGTCATTTTTGACAATGATGATGTCATGTTTTGACATGTCGGTTTGAAACTGGACTGGACCCAGGAAAAGCCAGTCAGAGAAGAAGCCAAATAAACATTTGTGCGGCGTTTGCCTTGTTATGAGCCCTGGTTCTCATCTTGAATGTATTTGCTAGGGCTTCCTGCAAATGCCTTGTGAGTAACAAAACTCAGAAGAGTTTCATCAACTCTCCCACCAAAAAGGAGCAACACGGCAACTGTCAGGCTTCATGCCAGTCCCTCCTATCCTTACAAATCCCATTCTCTTGTGCCGTCGGCATTCCGTCTCCTGCACGCTATTTTTCAGTTAGAACACTTAAGCGAGGTCTTCCGGGATCTGGTGACTTTGATTGCACGCCGCCAGGTGATCTGAATTCCTGACATTCTGGAACTGTCGTACACAACTCTGGGAGGCAGGGCCAAGAACCCTCGCTTTTTACAAGATCATTTTAATGAGCCAGAGCTGATCTTTATGTTCAAATTCTATTCTTCCTGTTACAAGCAATCAATCTCATTACGCTACATCCACAGCCGGCGCTCGGTACTCTTTTTATACACCTGAGATTTGCTTCCATTTCTCTTGTGATTTCTGCCTCCCAGGCTTCTGAGCTCTCCCTCTGATTAGGAAGGCTCTTTCTGCTAACTCTCAAATTCTGACAGGTCTGCGTTTTGATTATCAATCATTTTCAGTTTTCTTTTAACTTTCGTCAAGCCTGGGCACATAACTCCCCCTTCCTCGTGTAACCACCACCTGGCAGTAATTCATGCAGCCTCGCTAGCTGCCCCCACTGTGAGATCGTTCACTTATTTTACTCAGGTGGCATCCACCCCTCCTCTCCCACCTTAACACGTGGGGTATTGGTCAGGACACGTGACATTAATTTGCAGAAAGCACCTGAGAGAGCAGACGCAGAAGCACGAGGGCGTGGGACTTCTCCCTGGAGGGGAGAAATGTCTCCGAGAAAGCAAGCTCACAGCTGAGCCCAGAAAGGCTTCCTGGACGCTCTTGATGTCTGCCCCGCTCTGCGTGGAAACTTGTTTCTTTTTCCACGGAGAGCTGTATGTCTTTGGTGTTATTGTCCACACAGAAATAGAGTGGTTGCTTCCAATTTCCAGATAAACATACGAAAATCTGACTGCCTCCCGAAATGGATGATTTTGATCTTAAAATCAGTCTGGAGCCATCAGCTACTCAGGACACTGAGGATGACAAATTCAGGAGCTTCCTGGGCCACAGGGTCAATGCACAGCCAGCCTTGTGGTGAAATTTCAAATGTATTCTAATAAATAAAGACTGCCTGAAGATCAGAGAGTAAAACAGTCCCACTGGTCAGCCTTACAGAACAAGTTATGGTAACACACACCTTTAATCCCTGTAGCCATAATAACATGCACGTTTAGTCCCAGTAGCCACACTGGTTGCCATAGAAACCAGGCGGCTCGTGCCTTTAATCACGGTGGTGCACACCTTTAATCCCAGCCCTAGAGAGGATTATAAAACGGGAGGAAACAGCTCTCAGCACACAGTCTCATTCTGAGATTCCAGGAGGCAGGATCGCCATTTTAGACTGAGGTCAAGGTAAGAGCCAGTGACTGGCTGTTTTGCTTTTTGGATCTTCAGGTTGAACCCCAATTTCTGACCCTGAGTTTTTATCAGCTGTGCTTCACAACATGGGTATCTTAGAGAGACCCTGCCTCAAAATCACAATAACAATAATAATACAAAAGGGATCAAGATGCAGCTCAGAGGTATTTCGCCTGGCCTCTGGGTCTGTTCTCTAGGACCCTAAGGAAGGGAGGGAAACAAAAGAAGTGAAAAGGAGAGGAAGATCATTATAAACTCACTAGACTGAATTAGCTGGCTACAGTCACCTTATTAAGTTGTCCATTTCCTGGGAACCGTGCTGACAAGGTGAAGGGTGAGCCCGGAACCAGAGATCTGAAGACTATCATGAGAGTTGTCAGTAATTACAAGGGAGCTGGGCAGGTAAGAGCCATGAGGCAGGGACACATTTATCTGTCCAGTGTGGTCTTGGTGCCAGTGCGGTGCTGGCTGGCATGCGGTGGAAAGAAAAAGATGGCTTTTTAAATTATGCCTACCCTCAAGGGAAAGATGTCGTTCATCACGCTCTAACTAGTGTGCAGGGCAAAGCCATGAGAAAGAAATAGCCTAGGTTAGCAGAGCTCATGGCTCTGCCAAGCTGGCTGGGAGCCCCCGTCTTGCCTCCAGTGGGTGCTGCATAAACATTTTTAGTGTCTAGGATTTGAAAGTGACATTTGTTCTTAGAGAAGTCGTTTTAAGGCTGGCCAGAAAAAAAAATCCTGTACAGAATCCAAGACACTATGTGTAATATATATATATATATATATATATATATATATATATATATACACACACATACTTGTAGTAGAAAAGCTTATTTTATATAAGCAAGCTGAGAACAGTGGGTAACTCTATGAACTGGAAGCAATTAAAGACTATTCTCTATATAAATATTCAGATTCGGGATACTGCCGCCCTTCTAACTGCTTCCAATAGCAATCTTGGCCATTCAAATGGAAGCAGTTCATATGTATACAAATATTATACTTGTGTAGATATTTGATTGCATTTTGAGGGGTCCTTGATTTTTTTCATTATTACTTTCGATCAGTGTCTGCTCTCAAGGCCTACACTTTCCTTAGCTGGACTTTGTGCCTTGTTCGACGGCAGCCGCCGAGCTGTTCTCGGGAGAAGGCCGGACCTGGATCAAAATCCCCTTTAATTTCTGAGCAGGTGGATGAGTTCTCCAGTTAACGTCTTATATATTCTTGCTTAGGTGGCTTTACTTAAAATGGGAAATTGGATTCAGTGATCCCTAAAATGTGCTTATACTCTATTATCTTACAGTTTCCCAGCCAAAAAGTATTTATTGGGGCGGCATAATTTTCTGGAAGAAAATCTAAGAAACAGTCCTGTGTAAAAAAAAAAATAAAAATCTTATAGGGGGAAATGCAAATTTTTAGTGGGGAGGTGAGTTCTGAGAGGAAACTGGTAGAAGAAAAAAAGCCTAAATATTCAGCATTAAAAAATAGCCACGTGAAATCAGCTTTTCCAAAGAGGATATCATAGTGTAATCTGAAACTATGACTTTGAGATCTGTGTGAAACCTGTAACATACCTATGATGATGTACACGCTATGCTCCTGTATGCCTCTATGAAGGAAACATACCACAGCATTAAGAGCAATTTCGTTAGGGCTAACAGACCAGAGTGGCCCTGGCTTCCTTCTTTATTATACTTTGCTTATTTCTAGAAACACTGAGTAGAATCTTCCCTAGTTCCTATTCTATTGCTGTGACGAGAAAACACGACCAAGGCAACTCTTATAAAAGAAAGCATTTAATTGGGGGCTTGCTTACAATTCTAGAGGGCTAGTCCGTGTTCGTGTGGGAGGAAGCAGACAGACAGAGCTGGAGCAGTAGCTGAGAGCTTTAACTCTGTGCTGCAGGCAGAGAGAGGAGACAGAGGGGTAGACATTGGGCCTAGACTGGGCTTTTGTACCCTCAAAGCCCACAACCTTATGACACACTTCCTCCAACAAGGACACACCTCCTAATGCCCCTCCCCCCAGCAACTGGGGACTGAGTGTGCAAGTATATGAGCCTATGAGGGCTATCGTCATTCAAACTACCACGGTGCCCTGTACTGAAAACTTAATATTAAACAAATAAGAAGCTCAGTCAGAGAATAAAAAGAAAGTGCCAACGGCGAGCACTGTGTTTGCTTCAAAGGACAATAGTATATCTACTGAGGAGAAGAGCAAGTAAACAGAATCACAAGTCAGAGCTATACTTGGGGCCTGACTGAGAAGTAGACAATGAAAAGTTATGAGGAGGGCATGGCACCTGAACCTGAAGTGAGCCTGTCGTTAGCTCTCCAATAGCTATTGGTTTCACATGTGAGCATCCAGCCCATCGCACATGGAACTTAGAGAGCTGGGCAGAGCTGTAGCCGGTAGAGTGCGTGGCATGCATGAAAACCTCACTTTGATCCCCAGAACTCAGAGAAAAAAAAAAACTGGATGTGGTACCACGGTTTAAAATATCAAGATTATGGAGGCAAATACAAATAAAGGCTTAGGGCTTACTGGCCAGCTAGCCAAGGTAAAGCAGGGAGTCCCAGGTAAAAGTGAGAGACCAAGGTAGCCAGCCCTTAAGGAATAAGGCTCAAGGCTGATTTCTGGCCTCTACACATGTGCGTGTGTGCACATGTGAATCTGTACTCCACACGAGTACACACACAAGGAAATTTTTCAGAGAAAGTGATGTGATGTGCAATTCCCCTCTGTGTGCTATGAATATGTCTTATTACCATTGGTTAATAAAGATGCTGCTTTGACCTATGGCAGGGCAGAATAGAGTTAGGCAGGGAAGGCTAAGCAGAATGCAGGGAGAAAGAAGGCAGAGTCAGAGAGACACCATGCAGCTGCTGGAGAAGACAGATGTTCTGGAAACTTGCTGGCAAACCATGACCCTCAGGCTAAAATATAAAATAATAGGAATGTGTTAATTTAAGTTGAGAGAGTTAGTTAATAAGAAGCCTAGGCTATTGGTCAATCAGTGTTGTAATTAACACAGTTTCTGTGTTTTTGGGTTAGGGAGGCCAGGAATGAATGAGCAGCCTTGGCCTACCCTGATGTAGGTGCTGATGTGTGCTATACAATCAGTCTTGTGCTCGCTGCATTTGTACCAAGCATATCAGACTTTTCTTCTTGGTCTTATTCCCTGAACAGTAAAGTAAAATAGCTATTTACATGCATTTGCGTTGTATTGAGTATATAGAGGCTGAATCTGGAATGTCCCTCAGTGATAGAGGATCGAACTTACATGAGTGATTCATGGTGGGGAGGGGGGATGTTGAAACTCTCTAGAAGAAAGACTGAACAGTCATTGTGAGGATGGTCGTGTGATACGTGCCATCTGTGGATGAGAAGCTGATTTAGACCAAGAATTTGGAAACTTTTCTATAAAGAAACGTATGTATATACCTGTCCTGGCTATGTCACTTTGACACAAGCTAGGTTCATCTGAATGGAGGGAACCTAATGTGAGAAAACGCCTCCATGGGATTGGACTGTAGGGCATTTTATTTACTTAGTAATTGATGGGGGAGCTCCCAGATTATTGTAGACAGTGCTATGGCTGGGCTGGGGGTCCTAGATTCTATAAGAAAACAGACTGAGCAAGTCAGTGAGCAGCACCTCTCCCTGGTCTCTGCATCAGCTCCTGTAGGTTCCTGCTCTGTTTAATTCCTGTCCTGACTTTCTTCAGTGATGGACTACAATGTCTTGTAAAGCAAATAAACCATTTCCTCCCTAATTTTTGGTATTTCATTGCAGCAATAGTATCCCTGTAGTGATATTTCATTCATATTTTAATAAATGAAGGTTGCCTGAAGTTCATATGGTAAAACAGCCACACTGATCAGCCTTTCAAATCAGGCAGCGGTGACACACACCTTTAATCCCAGTAGCCACACTAGCCTGCTGTAGAAACCAGGCGGTAGTGGTGCACACCTTTAATCCCAGCACGAGAGAGGAATATAAAATGGGGAGACAGCTCTCAGACACAGTCTCATTCTGAGATTCCTGGAGGCAGGATTGCCATTCTGGACTGAGGTAGAGGTAAGAGCAAGTGGCTAGCTGTTTTGCTTTTCTGACCTTCATGTTGAACCTCAATTTCTGTCTCTGAGTTTTTGTTAATTGTGTTTTACATAACCCTAAGACATTACCTGGTACACACACACACACACGACTCTGGAGGTCATACTGTTTCTGTTCCAACCAGAAACTGCTTCTGTTATATTTAAGGGGCAATACTTAAGCAAATGGGTTTGATCATATATTTATAAAACTTTATCAAAACAGATGATAGAGCAGCGTAAGCTCATAGGTTGCCAGTCACCAATCCCTTAAGCCAACTAAACTCTCACCTAAGCCAAATGTCCCATTGGATTTTTGTGTTTGGGAAGTCTTTTCAGAAAGAATTGAAACTCAAAACTATCTAAGAAGAGTCTGGTTGGCTTTGCTGGTCATGAGTTGAGAGTCAAGTTCAAGAAAGTCGTCTCAAACTGACCTTGCCTAGCAAAGTGCAAGTTTGGGCTTAGTGCTCTAAGCCCAAGCGAGAACACTGAAGAATAAATAGTCTCGCACACTGGATGAGTCTGAAGATTCAGGACAAGTCATTTGTTCTGTTGGAAGACAGAATCTGGGCAAAAAGGCTAGGGAAAATACTTGTAATGAATTTAGCTCTGGGCCTGGGAGGTACGTGCCTGATAAACAGCCAATAAATTATTCTCTTGTTCTGACATATGCTAATTCCCTCAGTCTGAAGAGCTGTACATCAGACCCTTATTGAGAACCTCTTATTGTGTGTCAGGAGCTCTACAAGGGCTTGACAACCCAACTCTGAGTAAGACATAACGATACGGGGAGACAGTAGAGGCGTGACCATTTAGTGAAGTGTCATGGCCTAAGCTGCAATGTCCTCAGGTGGAATTCGAAATCAGAGGTTCGGGATCTGGAAGGTCACTCTGTACTGAACCCTACATGTGGGGGTAGCTTTCCAGAGCAGGCTATCTTGAGCATGAGTAGATCAAGCTGGCCAGAGGTTGTGTGTGAACATTCATGGTTGCTATGACTTCAAAGCTCGGAAGTCTCCAACTTCTGAGGCTGTGGTTGAGGGCAGCCCTGCGTCATAGCAGCGACACGGAAGGTTAGCATGGCTGGGAAAGAGAATACCAGCTGTGGAGTGGGATGCTGGAGTCGCGTTCTGAGGAGGGTTAGAAGAGTAGCCTAAGGATTTAAACCTTCGCCTGCAAAGTGGGAAAAAAAACTTCATGAGAACTACATTTTAGAAAGAGCAGCAAATAACTTACTTAATGGTCCTTTAGGGAGATCTAAATAGTACTGGATTTTTAGTTTTTATTTATGTGTATGTGTGCATGTGTTTGCACTCCAGTGCCCGAGGAGGCCAGTGAAACACGCAGTTGTGAGTTGTCCAACATGGCTGGGAACTGAACTCGGGTCTTCTGGCAGAACAGCACAGGCTATTCAACACTAATGCATTTCTGCAGCCCCATCAGTGGGTTTTATTAAAAACTGTGTTACTTTTTTTGTTGTTGTTGTTTTTCTTTTTTAGGCGTAGACCTATTATGGTTTGAGGGCAGATCTACACTCACGGAAAAGGATAGCTATAAAATAAGCCTATGAAAGCTATGGCAGAGGAAGTCGAAGGAGGGGTTGCTAACCTACACTCTGCTTCCCCCTCCACACCCTGCCCCCTCCAGCCTTGCAAATATGGCCCTACCCAAAAGCTGTACAATGTGATTCTTTCTCATGGACCCCTCTGCTTTCCCCGGAAGTTATAGCGCTCTTCCTTCCTTTCCCGTTATAGGACGCGCTCTCCAGCGGCTCCACCAACCCAGATCACTATTGATACCGGTAAGTGATGCCATCCTTTTCCTTCAGTTGCTCATCTTTGGCCAGAAGTCAATTGAAAAAGTTGGCTTGGTTCACGCTTGGGGTCATTTTGAATTTATGGTTCCCAAATGCGACGCCTTAGTCTTCGGAGTTTTGTTGGTACCTGCAGCTCCTAGATTGCTCTCGGCACACAGGTGCAGAGCTATACACCAGCCAAAGGCAAAACTGGAACAAATTGAGTTGCAAGCACTTGGTTGACTTTCGTTCATGAGTCTTTAATCACATCCCATCTGGAAAGCTACATGGTCAGGCGGTGTCTGGATCGGTGGCAGGAGTGAGCTATAGGGTTTAATTGGTTACAGCTCACTCAGTACCATGTCAGCCTTTTGATTTAGTTGCTGCCTGAGTTTGACTGATTGCTGTAATTGGCCGAGGCTAGGGTATTTGTTTAAGAAGTAAACTGCTCTCAGGGTTTCTGTGAGTTTCAGTCTGAAGCCTTTTGTTACTTAAGGACTCAGCGCAGAGGCTGCCTCAGTCCAAATCCAGGTTCGCCGAACCACACCTTTACCCTAAGGCACGCGCCCCAAGCCGCAACTGCTTCTCTAAAAAATTGTGTGGATTCTGTGGATGTGAACTACGTGTGAAATTTAGATCTTCCGGAGAATGTTTGTGTTAAGTAAACATTCATGTGACAGCATATGAAATACATTGGAAAAATCATTGTCTTTAAATGTTTAAATGCTGGTGAGTGAGTTTGCCCCGACCGAAAACAATCCAGCACTGAACCCCAGAGTGAGGCCTCTGAAAACATCGCCGCCTCTGATAAAAGCTGGTTCTCATGGAAGACTAGACTCTGCTTACAGATAGGTTTTCTGCCCTGGTTTCTGGAGCAGCCTTGCTGTTGGGCAGTGGGGACCATTGTGATTTCTACAGGGAGGGTTGACTAGCTTGATTACTGGGAAGGCCTCTGCACAGAGGTGTGCAATAAGAAAGTATGTCTTTTGTTTCCGTAAAGAAAAGAGCTCATTCCAGAGACCGAGCTGTTTCGAGGCTTTAGTAGAAAATATTTCTCTGCACATAAGTGCAGACTGGGAATAATGATCGTACTTAAAACACACAGTTAGCATAGCGCTTTTTTTTTTTTTCATTTTTCATTCCCACACATTTTGCCTGTACTACTAGCATTAATTTGAGAAGAAAGGAGCAGATTTGGAAAATACAATTCACTTTGCAGGAATTGGTTCCTTTCTGTAGCTCCTTTCTCCCCCACATTCACACCTTTGTCAGTGTTTCCCTGTCTCTCTATGCACCCCCAGAGCAACAAGTTTGAAGTTTTCTGGGGCAGCCCTGATTTCCATCCTGCTATTCGCATTGTGAGAAGCAGAGGCACAGACCAGTGCCTTCAGAACACAAAGTCGGTCCGCACATGCTCCTGACCTCTCTACACTGTCCCCCATCCCCTCCCGCATCCCCATCAGCCTGGATCACGCGTGCCTTACTATTTTTTCTTTAGGTTCTAAACCAGTTCCATTCTGATTCTTCCCACTTAAGCCCAGGGTAATCGTTTTTGGATTGCTGGCACGTTGCTGAAAACGTTAGAATCCTCGAGATATTTCCATTTTTTTTAATGTCATTCAAAAACTAACTCAGAATTCCAATTACATTTGAGAAACATATTGAACACATCTGAGAAGCCCCAAATGCCATCTGAAGTGTGCTACGAGGGACACTTGCTCTTCACTTGTGTTTCTCAGCACACCTGCAGGAGATTTTTGCATCTTTACCATATTGTTTAACCCAGCTCAATTACTAAAATTAATGTTGAGCACAGCAGCGAGTGTTTCTGCAGAGTTATGGATGTAATGGGGAAATAGCACATTACCCTCCCCTACAATCAAGCTTCGCCTTTATGGAAAGCAGGCAAAAAGGATTTGTCTTTTATTTCAACACAAGCACGTCTGTAAATACTATGTAAGACAACAGCAGGCTAAGTTTAGTAACAAAGGATTCCCCTTTTGTGTGCAGTGTTGTTGGCTCATTTGAATGGAATGGTGGATGTTACATCTTCAGTGGCAGGCTCCTAAAAGCTAAAAACACCCATCTGCAAAGCTTAAAGGCTGAGGGCTTTATTTTATTTTGAACCTAAATTCTGCTAATTTCAGATTAAAGAATTAATATATTTTCTCATCTGTCATTTGCTGTTAATGTTAAATATTTTAACAGGTACTTGATAACTTACACTTCATTAATTTTATATTTACGACTAGGTGTTGCTAGCTCGCACCTTTAATTCCAGTACTTGGGAGGCAGAGACAGGCAGATCTCTATGAGTTTGAGGCCAGCCTGCACTACAGAGTGAGCTCTAGGACAGCCAGGGCTATACAGAGAAATCCTATCTCAAACATCAACAACAACAACAAAAAAAAAAACAAAATATTTAAATTTTACTCTACTGATATGATGTTAACCTTATAAGATTATATAATATATTATATCCTGCAGAGATATTTCTCTCCTATGTATATATACATATTTATGGATATATTAGTTCCGGGATAGAACCAATAGTATCTTTTTCAAGATGTATCACAATATCAAAGTTTACAAATCTTTCTCCTCAGAACAAGATCTGTTTTTTTTTGTTGTTGTTGTTATTTAAACAGCTGGCTTCTTGATTTGATTCTATAAATGATAGGACTTTGGTTTCTACTCTTATCCATCAAGGCAGACACTTTGGATTCACCAGTTTACAGTGGATCCTCCAAAGAGCCAGGATTAAGTTAGTTTAGAAGCACCACACCCTTCCTTAACATGAAGAGTCAGGTAAAGAAACGAACTGTCAGTAGCTCTATTGCCTGGGCACCATGAAAGGGTGGGTGGACATGCACAATTGTTAATATTTCTATTTGCTAATGAAATC
>JABTXL010000611.1:3636678-3648959 GCA_025134845.1 Neodon shergylaensis | reverse complement strand
CTCCTTCCCCTCTGAGATCTTGACCATTGACAAGGCAAGTTCAAGGCAAATAAAAGAACACCCTACACCATCTAAACGCCTGAACTCAGGTTTCAGTTCTGTGTTTTCTTCACTCAGCTGTTGATGACTACAGGTCCCTTTCTGATGAGCATCAGCTTTAGCTTGTGGGAGATAGACCACAGGTACCAAAGCTGCCATTCTTGGCCAATGGTCTGTTGGCCTCTAATTGTGCTGCGTGGAAGGAGTGTGTCATCTTCCGGAGGAATTGGCCTTTGTTGGTGGGCAACACAGCACAGCTTTTCTGAGGCCAACCAAAGCAACAATTATATTGATATTCAGTGCTGAATTCAACTGGCTAATCACTGCCCATGCACAAAGCTCATCCCGCTGCCAGTTTCAACAAACGTACATCTCTACTATTGCCAAGTACACACACGTACAGGTACCAACAGCTCCATGGCAAGTTACTCCCTCCCTAGGAAGTGCAGTGGTATTAGAGTTTTCTTTTTCTTTTTTCTTTTTTCTTTTCCTGTGACATCCCTTCTTATACACACCCTCATATTTCAGAATCATTAAAATATGAAAAAAATGTGCTTAGAGTTAAGGAAATAGAGCAATTAACATTTCAAAGAACAAATATCATCTGCGTAATAGCAGATTATCTACACATATCCCCCCGCCCCAGTACCTGCACAGACTGGTACCTGCAGGGCTTTCCTGGCTTTTATTTTTATCCTTATTTGGAGTTTTCTTTCCCTCTACTCTACACATTCTTGAAGCATGCGTGTCTATCTTTCTTCTGCTGCTTGTCTGTTTATTCTTTTCTCTTTGGGAGGACCTAAACTCATGACAGATCATTTTTTGGTGAACTATACTATGACTGAGATGTCATGAGTACCTTTTGCTGTGGACATGTAACTACAGTGACCTTCTGGGACCAGTGAAGCATGCCTGTTGTCATCCATATGTAATTAAGAACACATCAACTATCCCGGGCTCATATGGGCTCCAACAGCAAGGAGCCTGTATGGGACTGACCTAGGCACTCTACATATATTTTTCAGTTGTGAAGCTCGATCCTCCTGTGGGACTCCTAATGGCAGGAACAGGGGCTGTGTGTGATTCTTTTACTGCCTTTTGGGACCCTATTCCTCATGCTGAGTTGCTTTGTCCAGGCTTAATACAAGGGGAGGTGCCTAGTCTTAACTGCAACTTTTGCCATGTTTTATTGATACTCATGGGAGACCTGTCCTTTCCTGGATGGAGATGGAAGGGGAGGGGATTGGAGGGCAGGAGTGGGACAGGGTGGGGTGAGGGGATTGGAAGAGGAACATAGATGCAGGCAGGATGTAAAATAAGTAGATGAGCAATAAAAAAATAAATACACTTCTGTTCAGCTTTCAAAACAGTCTGTGTTTGTTTAACAACCCAGTGGATGAGGAACGTGTTCCTGGAAAACCATAAAATGCCTCCAGAAAGTGCTTGTGAGGTTCTGAAGTTCATCAAGACAGGTAGATGGATACTACTATTCTCCTGAGTCAGAAAGAGAAAGGGTGGGGGTGGGGCATACTGAATAGGTGTCACCTAAGCAAACTGAAAAGGAAGCTTGGGGAAATCTCACTTGGGAAGGTGGCAAGGCTGTGTACGGAAAGAGATTGGGGGAGGAAGAGTATAGTCCTGAGTTGCCAGGTCCTAACTTAGAGCCTCTGAGCCCAAGACTGGGAGTCCTAGCTGTACAGCCAGTGCTAACACACACACACACACACAGAGAGAGAAAGAGAGAGAGGAGAGAGAGAGAGAGAGAGAGAGAGAGAGAGAGAGAGAGAGAGATTCTGAGGATAGAGTGTAGAGTTTAAGAGATTGTACACATTGGGTTTAGCAACAGAGTGAATGAAGAAGTCAGGTGTGTTGAATAGGTGTCTTAGTTACAGTTCTATTCCAGTGATGAAGCATGACCAAGGCAACTTACAAAGCAAAGCACTTAATTGGCACCTTGCTTATAGTTTCAAGAGGTTTGTTCATGAACATCATGGTGTGGAGCATAGTAGCAGGCAGGCATACATGGCTCCTTCAGCTAGCTAATAGTTTACATCTGAGATACATGTTGCAGGTATAGAAGGGGCAGCTGGTATTGGCTTTTGAAACCTCAAAGCTCACCCCCAGTCACACACTCCCCCTAATAATCACCTAAGTTTGCTAATCTACTCACTGGCTGTTGGACACATGGGCTAACTTCACATTTTAACTAACATGGAAAATGCTGCTGGGAACATGGCTGCATATATTCTTCCTTGAAGCCCTGCTCTGGAAACCCTTTTATATGCTGAGACATTTAATTATGGATAACTGTCAGGGTCCAGCCTTGGTGGGCTCATATGTTCCTGGGTGGGGCGTGTGGATTAGAAATGTTAGGCAGGAAAAAACAAAAATACAAAAGAAAAAGACAGAGACACAGAGTCGAGTCAGGAGGGCAACCCAGTGAATAGTGAATCCAGAAGGGTAGAGGAGAAGGCAGGATACTGCTTTACCATGATACAAAGAACAAACAGAGCAATTACCTCTTCAATATCGGAAACACCAAGTAACTACATCTTGAGTTAAGTAGTATTCTGTTATTTAGGCAGGACACACAGCAGCCACAGCCTAGCTAAAACCTCTTGTCATAACCTTGAAGGAGCAAGAATAGGCCTGAACTATCTGACCTTTGATCAAGATGGAACAGATCCACATCCATGGGCTCCAACAGGTAACATGTTACTAATAACATGTGTTGGGGAAGATGTGGAAAAATGGAATCCTTGTATAGCATTCAGTGGGAATAGAAATGCTTTAGACATCTATCGATAAGTTTTCAAAGTTACTCTCACAACACCAAAAGTTGGAGAGCCTGAAGAATAATATTAGCAAACTACAGCAAAATGTCTTTCCTTGTTGCCCAATCTTGTATGTTGTCTTTGAAATGAGACCCCTTGTTATTCTTGGAAAAACTCTCCAATATACACTGTGATGGTTTGAATAAGGATGCTGAGGCAAGAGGATTGTATGTTCCAGGTCAGCCTGGCCTATGTACTTAAATGCCATAAAAAAAAAAAAGGAACAAAAGGGTTTGTTTGAGAGTTCTTTGCATGTACACATACATTCTAGAATATCTTGTCAGTTTCTACCAAAGAAATCTGTTGATATTTTATTAAATCTATAAATTGATTTTAATTGAATTGATTCCTTAATAAGTTGAAGATGGCACATGGTTCCTTTTATTTAGACCTATTTTAATTTCTCTCAACAATGCTTTAGAGTTTTAGTATAGAAGTATTTCATATTTTCTTACGTTTAGCTCATAGTATGTTCTATACAACTGTTACAAAATAATCTTTTCCATGTTTCCTGGAGAATATGCAGCAGCAAGTGGTTCTTTGCATATTACATTGCACTGGTCCTTTTTTTCCAACTTCACTTATTAATTATCGAATGTGCATTGTTCTTTTTTTGGATTTCTTTATGCAAAGAGAACATTAACTGAAAATAAAAACATTTTGAGCATATTCTATTTTTTCCCATGCTCATTCCTTGTTTCATTTCCAGATTCCGAGGTCAAGTGTTCAATATTCTGCCAATTACATCTGATATTGGTTGTAATGCTTCTAAAGGAATCCTTTATTATTTTATAGAAATTGTCATCTACTCTTCAATTTGCGGAAAATCTTTTTTTAAATATTTATTTATTTATTATGTATACAATATTCTGTCTGTGTGTATGCCTGCAGGCCAGAAGAGGGCACCAGACCCCATTACAGATGGTTGTGAGCCACCATGTGGTTGCTGGGAATTGAACTCAGGACCTTTGGAAGAGCAGGCAATGCTCTTAACCTCTGAGCCATCTCTCCAGCCCCCAGGGAAAATCTTTTTATCATGGATGAGAGATTAATTTTTGAAAATTTCTTTTTCAATCATATCATTTTCTTCTAATGCTGCTGTAACATAAATTAATGTTTTTGTGTTGAAACCAGCTCATGTGACAGCTAACATATCTCCTTGGTCATGGTATGTAATGCCCTTCCATATCTTTCAATCCACTAATCTTTCATTAAATATTTTTTATGTATATTCACAAAGGCGAGTTTTTCATCCTTTGTCAAGTGTTATAATGAATGCTTTGGCTTCCTAAAATGTTAAGAAGTCTTTTTCCTTTTAGTTTTCTGAAATTATTTATGCAAGGTTTGAATAATCTCTCTGGTAAATGTCTGATAGGGTTTGATTTCTTCCTTTGATGGAAGCTAAGATTCATGAGTGAAATCTTGCAGGCCTGGAGTCTTTTGTGTGGAAGGATTTGATAAAGAGCAATTAGTTTGATATGAATCACTGCATACAGCTAAGTATTCTCTGTTTTCACAGTTAACTTTTCTACTCCTACTTATGTTTGTGTGTGTGTGTGTGCACGTGTGTGTTTGTGACTTGTGTGCATTTATGTGTATGAGTACATACACACACATATAGAAGTCCAACGGCAGCCTTGGATGTAACTCCTTATCTTTCAACTAGCTTGTGACAGGGTCTCTGCTTTTACCTCTGATTATTCCTAACAGGCTGGACTTTAACTTCCGGTATTATCCCCTATGCCTATTCTCTTTCTGGAGGAGCTCTGGAATTCTAGACGCATACTATGTCGCCCAGTTTCCTGCTGGTTCTAGAATACAAACTCAGACCCTCAAGCTTACATGGCGAGCAATCCACTCATCCTGTCATCATATCTGACCCATTTGCTGTCAGTTACTTCTTTTAAGCATGTGTGTCTACGTGTGTTAAGGTCAAAATACAGCCTGTAGGAGTTGCTCCCCTCTGACCACCATGTGGGTGCGAGAGATCAAACTCAGGTCACCACGCTCAGGCCACTTTACCAACTGACCCAGGTCACAGACCCTCATTTTCGGAATTTGTGAGCCTATGTGGTTGTTCCTTCCCGAAGCATGGAAAGTCTAGCCAGTACAACTTTAAATCAGCCTTGCCCCCCTCTTCCCCTTCTTTGCATTCAGAAGTCGTCCATTTGTGATTGCCCCATATGGGTTCCTTGTGTCTCCTTTCATAGACGCTTTTCTCTGTGTGTCTCATAACTGGAGCACTGTCCGCTCTGAAATCAGAAGGGTGTGCTAGAGGCTGCAGCCCAGGCAGAATTAGATGTTACAGACGTAAGCCGGATTCTCTTTCCCCAGCAAATCCGGTTCCACTCTTAAGACTTCAGCTGAGTGGATGAAGCCCACCCACACGATCAAAGCTAATGTCCTTGGCTTAGCATCAATCCATTCTAGATGTTGAGTCTATCACAGAATTCCTCCACAACCCTGCCTACACTGTTGCTTAACTCAATAACTGCACGGTGTGAACTAGCCAAGGGGGCTCATAAAACCAACCTTCACCCGCGGCTAGACACTTACTGCAAACTTTCACACTGTTGGTGAACTTGTGGTCACCTGACCTTAGGAGAGAGCTGTGTTCCCTGATGCACCCCACCCTCCAACACACACACACATACACAGGGGTAAACCAGACACTCCAGGACTGTTTATAAGCACAATTTAGCTTCAGCTCTTTCTAGATTTTTCTTCCTCCGTTTCCCCCCTGGCTGCGGTTGCCCTGAACTCTGTCATTTAGTTCTTTGAGCTTGGTTTTGTTTTCGCAATTGGCCCACAGCTTGCACTTGTCGCACGGAGAACAGTGGCGTTTCATTACTTTCTTTGGCCTTCCTAAGAGCTTATCACAGGGAGCAAAGGAGACCTTAGAAGAAGGTGCATAGCGCATTGCTGGCACGTAGTTGGGAGTCCGTGGAAGGCAGTTGCTGCTACTACACAGTGAAAAAACAGCCCACTGGCTGTTCTGCTTTGCCATGTAAACTCTAGATGGCCCAATGGGTTCTGGGAACAACAGGAACTAGGAGTGTTGAGCAGGGCACAGCCAAGGGCAGCCCAGCCTCTTTCGAGAACGAACAAACGCTAACTGTGGGAACCGGAGGCAGCCACCCATTTGTTAAGAGGAAACCTTTCAGTAAACAAAGAAAAGATTGCAGTCCCTCCAATCACGCTGCCTTCCTGAGGCAGGAATCTTGATTAATGCGTGGCTGTGATAATCACACGGCGCAGACCAGCGCTCTGCATTACAGCAGGCACTTGGAGAAAATGGATGGACGTCCAGACGGCCAGATGTGCTCCTGTGCCTGTTGCAGGCTGGCTCAGAAAATACCTCTGCTGATAAAAATTTGCCAAACCTGCAGTACCACAGTGACAACATCTATCTATAAAGCCCTAACGTGCGAAATAAACCCTCTCCAGAGTCCCCCTCAGGCATCTCACTCCCCCTCAGCCAGCCTAGGATGGAAAGCCCCAAGACTGTGGGATGGCTTGTGGGCCACCTCCATCCAGATGTGTGGGACACATCTTGAAGCAGTTTCTGATCATTTGGGGTTTGGCACTACCAGCACGTGGGCTTTTCCAAACCCTCACTCCCTTTCATGTGTCACCCCTGACGCCCCTAAAAACCATCTTCAGGCTGTTGATTTCGCGTCTTAAATTTCACTTATGTCATCAAAACCTTCCCTTGACGCCTCACCAGCCATCAAAGCGGCCGTCAGCTCTCGGATCGATGAGTCAGCCCTATCTGGGTTCCGTTCCCAGACTCCGCACTACCTCCTGGCTTTTATAGCTCCATCCAGGATCGCAGCTGGAGTGGCCTGCATATAAGGCAGTGGCAATAGCCTTTTTTTTTCCAAAGGAATCTATTTTCTCTTAAAGTTTCTGTTATTACAGAAGATTAGGGGAATTTCAGATAAATTAGATACATCTGAAAAACACACCAGCACTTAGACCTAAGCACAGGAAACAGGTGTCTTTCCTTTCCATTATTTTCTTTGCCAGGTGAGATCGTGAAATCCAATAGTGTTGTTTCTGCTCCTTTGCTTAATATGAAGGTGTTCCATAGTGTTTATTCCCTTAGAATGTCTATAGTTAGCTCTTCAGTCAGAAAAATAATCTGTATTGACCTATTGTTGTGCCTCACAGTAGAGAAAACATGGCGCATGTGCGGTGGAGATGGGTAAGCTCCAGCCCTCAGGCGGCCTCCTATGTAGCACTAGAGATGCCACCACCACTCTGTGGGTTGCACTCTCAGCAAAGGAAGCTAGCATTACTAGGAGTGGGGCAAGCACCAGGCTGTCTGCAGGAAGCGCATTTGAGGAAACAGTACTCGCTGGAGCATAGTCCTGGCTGGAAAGAGGAGATGAGGTGGATGGGCAATAGCAAACAGCGCGGCTTGCTGACCACATTCCAGGGACATCTTTGAACTTCTCCCTGAAGCCCAGAGAGACATTCCTGGTACTCATTTGTATCAGAGAAGTCACAGCGATATTAACCTGGGTTTGAGTGGTGCCTCTGACACAACTTTGCTCTGTGTCTCTGCCTAGTCATTTAGCTTCTCGCGATCTCCTTCACAAGATCAGGATAGTGGTGTCCCAGCTTGCTGTGAAAGTAAGAGAAGATGTTAACTGCAAAATGTCTAACACGCTTGCATAATCCAGACTGTGCTGGGAAATCACAGTGATCATGGATATTGCTGCTGTCGAGGCTCTGATAAATCTTGTCACTTTTGTTCAAGAACCCAAAGACCTCGTCTTCCTACTTCTTCATATTAGAAATCATTACTGTCCTCTCTTTTATTTTTCTTCTTTGACCATCCCATGCTGTGTAAAATGAATTTTGGTCACTTGTCCTTTATCCTCCCTGGCCCTACTGAAACCCTTCTTCCCAACAAATTCCTCTCTTACTTGAATGTTTTCGTGTGGTGGCATGTGCGTGTGTGTGTGTGTGTGTGTGTGTGTATCCCACTGAATGTCATTAGGGTTGCTGCTTACATAAGTGTGGGATGTTATTTATTAGACCCTGAACAACTTAACAGTGACAATACCAGTGCAGAAAATGATAGCTCTTGCCAGCCAACCATTGTCTGTCAACTGTCCCTCAAGAAGGGGTGTAGTGTAGTGAGGAGCAGCAGGCTGCGTCCGCCATCCAGCTAGCTTTACACTCGAAATAATTACACAGAAACTGTATTCTTTTAAATACTGCTTGGCCCATTAGCTCTAGCCTCTTACTGGCTAGTTCTCACATCTTGATTAACCCATTTCTAATAATCTGTATAGCACCACGAAGTAGTAGCTTTCCAGGGAGATTCTTAACCTGCGTCTGTGTTGGAGAGGGGAATCATGGCGACTGCCTGACTCGGCTTCTTTCTCCCAGCATTCTGTTCTGTCTGCTCTGCCTACCTAATTTTCTGTCCTATCAGGGCCAAGGCAGTTTCTTTATTAACCAATGAAAGTAACAGATAAATAGATGACACTCCCACATCATTGTATTTTCATGAGCCACTCCATATTCATGATGAGACATTGAAAGACCTTGTCTTGTGCAGGGCTTAGGTAGGTAACCACATCTGCTGTGAGTTCACGAACAGGACAGCTATGGCATATCCAGAAGACAACCTTTTGCAGCATGCCTCCCCTATCTTCCAACTCTTAGAGTCTTGCAATTCCCACTGTTGCCATGTTCTCTAAGCCTTGAAGGCGGTGACATGGAAGTCTTGGTTAGAGCAGAGCACCCTTTCAGGAAAACCACAAGCCCCTGGGCCCCATCTGTCTCTGGTCCCTAGAGCTGGGCTTTTAGACACAGCTTAGCCTAGCTTTTACATGAACAATGAAGATCTGATCTCAGGTGGTTGTGATTTCCCAGCAAATCCTTCACCCATAGAGCCATCTCTCAAGCCCTGAACGCCAACTTCCTGATAGCCCTGTCTCTCCTAGTCCCCTTTCAAATGCGAGTATAAAGTGAAAATTCTTGTGCTTCTGTTAGATGAACCCGAGTCTGAGTCACCCAGCCCCTCTTCTCTGCACCACGGTTTTCTGCTTATGAAAGCGAAATTCATTTGCCAGCATATGCTCGGGATAATGCATCGCAGCTCACAGCTCCAGACATGTTAGAGGGCGACCTCAAATATTTGTTTTAAATTAAGGGAACCATATGTATTCATCGGAAGGTTTTATCTTTCTCCGTACTGGAAAACATGGAAATATTTTTTTACTGTACACTGCAAAGCAGTAGCAAATATTTGTGCATCTTTTGGGTTTGTTGATCGGGCTGTTAATACTTTTATGCCTGAACAAACTCAGTGAAGGTAAATAAAATAAGCCTGAAAATGAGAATATGGGATCATAAATCTTATAATTTGCTAAATAATTGCTGGCAATAATGGTACTATTCTAATTATATTATCTTTCCTATAATTTTATATGGGGTATAACATTTAAAAGCCCAATAAAACCAAAAGTAGCTCACCCTCTCTTCAATTGCAGCGCAAACTTGACGGCCGATGGAAAGCCAACTTCACTGTCTCATTTTGAGCTGTCTTGGTATTTAGCAATGTATTTACACTTCATGATACAGCCACTGAATTTGACACCATTATGGCCTCCCCACTGTCCCTCTCTGGGGAGGTTTGTGATGGCGGGGATGGTTGCTCCATATACTGCCCAGTTTTCCTAATAATCAACTTTGTAAGTAAGCATAAACACCAAACTGAAAATTCTGTTTGTCTTTCTTTTTAGATAACACTGATTGGGTTTATGTCTGTGAGAGAAATCACCTCTCATAGTCTTTCCACAGGGCTTACCACGAAGCCCAGATTGTCCCCACTCGCTGTGCTGGTGGAGATAATGCTCCCGCCTCCACCTCCCAAGTTCTGGGATTACAGGAGGGTACGTGCCCAGTTTTATGTGGCACTGGGAGTTGGCCTTGGGGCTTCCTGCATGCTTGATGAACACTCAACCAAAGGAGCTTTCTCTCTAGCCTCACTTGTTTATAATTAACCAATAATCTTGCTTAGAAAGTTAATAGGTTTTATTACCGATACTGCCCTCGATTGTATGGTCTCTCTCTGCTGCTTTTCTTCCCAGCCCTCCAAATCCCCTCTGGAAATTTTCTCACTCCCTGAGAGTCCATTCTATTTTTAAGTCATCTTTTTTTTTTCTCTTTACATGGGAGAAAACATAAAACTTTGTTCTGTTTCTGACTAATTTCACTTAACAAAATGATCTCCAATTCAAGTCATGATTCCAGCAAACACCAGGGTTTCATTCTTGGTTACTGAGTAAATCCGCACTCTCCACACACAGCAGTGGTTTTAATCCATTTCTCCATCAGCAGGCACTTAGACTGATTCTATCGCTGCGGTGCTTTCAAGATGGCCACAGGGAGTCAGGGTGTGTGGATACCTCCATTGTCTTCCACCTTTGGCTCCTGTGGTTGCTTCAGCCTGGTCATATCATCATTCTTCTCTCAGTTGTCTTCACAATGGCCATCTTGATTTCCCCGGTGGTTGCACTGATCTAGACTCCCACCAGCAGTGTAGACAGGTTCCTCTTCCCACACCTTTACCAGCATTTGTTGTTTTGTGTTTTCTTGACGGAAGCTGCTCAGATGGGGGTGAGGTAGGATCTCCATGGAATTTTGATTTGCATTTTCCTGATAGCTAATAACACTGAACATTTTTATGTGCTTTTGTTTGGTTTCCATTTTTATTGCTTTTTTAAATTCTTTGAAACTTCACACACACACATACACACACACACACACACACACGTGTTCTAATTATCTCTGTCCCTTCACTCTTCCTGACCTCCCTCCCATCCATACCAGCCTTCTCCTCAATATCTATCCATCCCTTCCCCTAGTTCATGACCTTCTTGCATGCTTATTGGCTGTTTCTTTAGAGACGTGTCCCTTGAGATCCATTGGCCAGTTATTGACTGGACTTTTTGTTCTTCAGCTATTTAACTTTTTATTGATATAGTTTATTCTTTGGCAATTTCAAACATGTTAAAACTCATTCTGGTGGCTCTCACCCCACCTTCTTCCATCCACTTTTCCTCTTTACCAATCCCTTTCAAGATCCACATCTTTTTGTTTTGTTTTCTGCATCTATTAAATATTCTGTGTGTTTATCGCTTCTGGTAAAGTTATAAGAATTATAACATCTATTTTCTTTTTAAACTGAACTGAATTTTTGTTTTATTTTTAGTTTTTTTTTTTAAATACAAATGAACAAATTAAAAAGCATTACATTTTACATTCTTGCTTTCCATACAACAAACTCCTCCTAGGACACAGACTCTTAGGAATGTTGAAGTGGAGTGTCTTCCCTGAGACATGGCTTGTCTGTGCTTCTTTTCTGAAGGGAATCTTAGCTCAAAGAGGACACAGGTTTGCAAAAGGCCGATGCAAAAGTTGGCAGAAGTTTTATTCTCTTTTTTCTCTTTCCTTCCATTTCCTTTTTTAACCCCCAAATCCCTTTACTTCCTCTCATTGCTACAGCTGCGTGCTAATAGACTCACCTGCTCAGTGCCTTTGGAATACTGACCATCGTGTTCACACAATCACTACAAAAAGTTAGGGACAAGGCTGCTGCTGTGCTAACAAATGCATGTAAGCCTAGCCCTTGGGAAGCAGAGGCAGACATATCTCTGTGAGTTCAAGACCAGCTTAATCTACATGATGAGTTCTAGGCCCACCAGAACTACATAATGAAGCCCTGTTTATAAACTATACAAGTAAAATCTTACCAACATGGCTGCACAAACACAATCTGAATGAGGAAGATACTGATGAACTTGCCAGACCGCACAGAAAAGGCCAAGGAGAGGGCTCAACTCTAAACAAAGAACTATAGGTAATTGAGTAAAGCTGGAAGTGGGAGAGAGAATCTTCCTCAGAGAAGAGCACATGATTGGTTGACCAGAGTCAACAGTGATCCCTGAAAACATACATACGTGCAACATTATATTGACTCAAAAGATTACATTTGGAAATAAGCCTGTGTCTACGTTTACATCTATATCTATACCTATAATAACAATTGATTAAAATAGGTTATGAATTTGAAGGAGAGCAGGGAGAGGTATATGGGAGGATTTTGGGGGAAGGAGGAAAGGGATAATGTTGTAGCTGGAATACAGTCTCAAAAATAACAACAATAACAAATTTATAAAACTCAGGGATAAAAATGTCTGAATGTGTAGGACTTTCTGGGTCAAATATCATGACTTTTACTTTTCTGGATGGTTGCTCCAATATAAGCAGGGTAAAGACTACTTGATCGATACCTAGCCCCCAGGCTCTATAGCTGCCCTGTCACTTTCACCCAGAGAGAGCCAGAGAGAGCCAGAAAGAGCCAGAGAGAGCCAGAAAGAGCCA
>JABTXL010000611.1:3587545-3635990 GCA_025134845.1 Neodon shergylaensis | reverse complement strand
AGATAGATAGATAGATAGATAGATAGATAGATAGATAGATAGATAGATGATGATAGATACATAGATAGATAGACAGACAGACAGACAGACAGATCTTTAAAATGTCTTTAAAGGTTATAGAAGGTGTGACTTCATAACCAGTGCATCATAATGACATGCCATATATGCTAAAGCCAGTTGCTAAATGTCCCCAAGCAAAAGCAACAAGAACATTGTCTCTTGTGGTAATAAGTAGACCATGCCACAACACTAATCTGTTTTTTTTCCATCAAAATAAAACATAAAAAAATTTAACAAAATACTTAAAAAAAACCTTGCCTGTTAGAAAGGTGACCTTCTAGACAGGGACAGAGCTGCCATGGCATTACCCCCAGGTACCTTGTTGATGGATGCCAGAAGATCTTAGTGACCATCCCAAGTGAAGTCTGACAGCTGGCATTATTCATAGATAAATCAACTAGAGATGACTAGCCTGGTGAAGCTGGAAGCTTACACAGGGACCACAGATGCAAGGGGGTCTCACTTGAATGGAAAAGTCTCTCATCATAGAAACATGGTGTAGATGGCTTCTTGCTGCTCATCGCGATCAAGCGTTAGTGACATTGGTAGTGTTCTGATATATTGGAGGACCTGCTGTGTGTGTGTGGTCTCTGACCTTTCGTAAAGCATTTGCACCTCACTGATGGGTGTGATAGGCCTCATTCCACCCTTAAGGAGATGAATCAAGGTACCAAAGTCTGAGGAGAATACTCCAAGGCTGGAGCAGGTGAATCCTTACAACTGGGAACGCTGTCTACGTGGATCTCTGAGCCTGGCTTTCACTCCCTATAAAATGAAGATTATATAAATAAATTCCATAAACAAATTCTTTCAGAAAGCTAATAGGTTCTTTTGATTCAACTTTGCAAATGAGAAGGGGTTGCTATTATCTCTTGCTAGGAAATTCAGTGCCCACATATTGGGATCTGCGTATTGGGTAGGAATTGGGGATGAGCTAGCAAATACCTATTGTGGACGGCTTCGTATCCAGACAGGGCTATTCAGATCTGGCACTATTGGAAGTTTGGGACATGTCATGGTGAAACGCTATCTGGTAGGATGTATGTATATGAAGAAACTTCATGTCTGCTCATTAGTGGTCACTCCTCTTCACAGATCCTCCACAATTGGGACCATGGCCTCTGGAGGATGGGGAGTCATGCTTAGCTGAGGGTTCCTGGGTTAAGTGTTCATTCTGTGTCAACGGTGGCTGTTATTCTTACTTATCCACTTAGAATGCAAAAGAATCCTGTGAGGTAGGATGAAGCTGGGCTACTGTATCTTCTAGTGAGTTGAAGTATCAGGGGACTAGTTAACATATCCAGGGGAATCAAGCCTCTCTCAGAGTCCAATGCCCATGACCTTCACCCTATGACTTCCATACTGAAAAGCCTGGGTGGCTTTGGGTTTGCCACAGTGTGTGGATTTTGCCAAAGTTAGAAGCTGATAAAGTCACTCAAGGACAAGTCAATGATTCTCAGCCAGAGCAAAAGAACATGTGTTTACTCTGACCCCTCACATCTTCCAAAGTCAGACTTTGACTGGCAGTGATGTTGATGTTGATATCTTTTCACATTGATCAATCCTCTGAACTCTAGAGATCATAAAAAGAGTTCCGGAATCATTCAACCAGATTCGAGTCCTCTCTCGTTATGGAGCTCGCCATTTTACCCATCACAGATGGCTTACGACTGGGTAGCAGTTGGCTTTCCAAATGATTCTTCTCCTCCTGCACCACTGCCACCAGTCCGTGGAATTGACACTGTGAACATGGAGATGCTGCCCTCTAGATGACAGTGATGTCCTGTTGTCCTCCGTGGTGTGAATGACAGTGTGATTGTTATAATGACTCTTGTGACAGCTAGGGAAAGCAGGATGGGGTCTCATTTCAATAACACAGTTATGTTAGGGATGGAAACATTTAACCCTGTCCAAGATGTCAACTGTGGCCTCCAACAGTGACATTTTAGATGGAAACCTGCCGCTTGACCTGGTCACTTGTTCAAGAGAAGAACCAGATTAAAGATTGGGTAGGAAATGAGACAACCATTTGCACAATGTGCTTTATGTGAAAGATAAAATAAATTTGTGAATTTCAATGACATTTAGCTGTCGAGAGACAGTCTACAAATTTTTGATTGACATTCTGACTTGTCTTTTGATACCATTTTCAAAGACAATGAATGAAAAAAGACTGTGCCAGTCTCTAAATGATCTCCTACCACACCTGATCCAAAGTCTAGAATTCCTAGTCCCACACAAACCTGGCCTTTCTTCCTCAGCATCTGTCTCTCCTGCTCCTCTCTCTGTCCTCTCATCTGACCTACACAGTCATCAGCCAATAAAGTACCCGGGGAGAGACTCTGCCCTGGCAGAGGGTTGCCTGGGTTATGAAATGACATCTGTCTACATCCGTCACAGAAGCTGCCTGCCGGCTACACACAGACAGTACATCTGGCAAAGGGGAGAAGACTCAGCAGAATTAATGGACGAGGATATTCCATGCCCTGCAGTGATGAAGAGGGATACAGGAGAGCAAGCCAATGGAACTGTGCTTTGGGCTCTGTGAGAGTGATACACACTTTATGACCCCAGACGTGGTCAGCATGACTCCATGCTTCTGGAAGTGGTCTTGTTTGGAAACAAAGGAATATTCTAGTAATATGGGCTCCGGGAGCCAGGACCTCTCTCCAGCTTTCAATGACTCTCTGTTAGCTAGCCATGGCCTACTTTCTTTGTTGGTCCGAACCAAATTTTAATTGGTTGTGTCTTCTACTCCTCCGGTACCACCTCTTTCTGGAAGCTTGCAAAGATATTAAACAAAGTCACTAAGTCAGAGGCTGGCATTGCTGCAAAGCAAAGTCCTCGCTTGTTAAGATGTCATCAAGACAATTTTTCTTACTATGTCTCCAGACCCTTTTGCAGACTTTCCCTTGTCTCTTGCCTCAGAGATGCCAGAGGAGCTTAGCAGTCTCTCTCTGTTAACAGAGGTGGGGGAACAAATATTGATTCAAAGGATTAGACCCCCACATAAAAAGCAAAAAATCCTCTCACAACCAGCCAAGCAGGGCATCGGCTAAGAGAGTCTGCCAAAAGAACAAGGTAAATCTTGTACCCAGTCAAGAAAGACAATGACCTGGGCCTTAATGGTGCTGGAGAGGAAGGAGCTTTCTGTTCCCTTGGTCAGCCTCTACTAAGTGGACCTAAAGAAGCAGCAAAAGGCTGCTGAGAGGTGGGTGGAGCTCTGGCCCTGGTGCCAGCTCCTGTGGGCTCACTCACTCTCCCTCACAGCACTCACACAGTCCCTGAGGAGAACACAGCAGAAAAACTACCCCTCAGTGGCATGAAATGGACCCAGTGATGCCAAGTATCAGGCCCTGTGAATCTGTGCCCATCAAAACAGTGGCACCCTCTTCTACTCCCAGAGGAAGGAAATCAACCCTGTTGACAGCCAGGCAAACAAGAGGAAGGGAAAAGAACCGAGAGTGTGTGAATTCACTCACTCAACCAAAAATTTGAAATGAGGGCCTCCTGAATCATACACAGTGCAGACTGTAATTCAGATGATTGGCTAGCTCAGAACCAGCATGTATATACTCCCTGCCTAACACAATTCAAGATCCAACATCCAGCCCAGGCCTTTAAGTTCCAGGTGCTCCTCAATAGGTATGAATGCATTCCAATACTTACTTGAAACAGGGTGGGTTTTTTTATTATTATTAAACTATATTGCTCACGTCTTAGCAAAAAACCTATCTCATGGCAATAATTTATTGCCAAGTGAACTATAACAATCCCAAGGGCTGAATATTATGAATACCATTTTCCAGATGTGAAAATGAGGCAGGAAACTTCCCAGGCTGGTAAGTGGTAGAGCTGACATTTGAACTCGATGATTTGGGTCTGCTGTTTAAAGGATGAGATGGTAGGATGGTTCCTTATGCTGAGAGTCTAGCAAGCATGAAGGTCTTGGTTGGAATCCCAGCATCCTGTGAGCCATCAGTTCTCAACATGACAGTGTAGCAGGTGCTGCTGGCTACCTCTGTGTCCCTGTCTTTGTCGTGGCTGACCTAGAGAGCAGATAGCAATGTCTTCATTTACAAAATAAGAAATGGAAACTTAGGTTTTGGTAAAATTGTGCCCCAGGATCGTTGTTGCTTTTTTACTCTTTGACCCTTTTGTGGGACCCTCCACCCAGCTCTCAAATAAATACAGGGAAGCTCAGTCTAAGTTTTGAATGCCCGGCCTTAGCTTGGCTTGTTTCTAGCCAGTTTTTCTTAACTTACATTATCCCATCTACCTTTTGCTTCTAGATTTTACCTTTCTCTAATTCTGTATAACTTTTCTTTCCTTCTTACTCTGTTCCTTTCTGTGTAGCTGGCCCCTTCTTTTCTTGCTCCTTGATCTCTCTCACTTAATCCCTAATTTCTCCTTCTGCTTATTCTCTCTGCCTGCCAGTTCTATCTATCCTCGCCCCCGCCTTCCAATCGGCATTCAGCTCTTTATTGGACCATGACGAGTTTTAGACACGCAAAGTTATCATAGCTTCAGAGAGTTAAACAAATGTAACCTAAAAGAATGCAAGACATCTTTGCATCATTAAACAACTGTTCCACAGCATAAACAAATGTAATACATCTTAAAATAATATTCCACAATGAGGCAGAGCAGAGGATTGTGACCAGTTCAAAAGCCACACCATGCCACAAACTGTTAAAGGTTGTCCCGATCCCACCTAAAGAACTTGGAAGTTCATGTGTGTAGAACAGAGAAATACATGACAAGGTACCCTGTTTCTGTGAATGGGGTAGGGTTGGGTGTAGACATTCTAGAAAGAAAAAAAAAGAGTCACAAACACAGGTTCAGAAACGTTAGGGTGTGTCCAGGAGACAGGAATCTGAGTTCTTTACAAGACTGGAATTTAAAGAGGAAAAACTGGAACAGTAAGCTGGGGCAACTTTTGAAAAGCATTGAGTATTTTTACTGGGTGTCATTGAAAGATAAGCTGCATGAAGACAGAATATGACAGTAAAATGCTGAGGTGCTCTAGGCTGCATTTCAACCAGCATTTAATAACAGCCCCCTGCACAGAAGGTGCTCAAAGGTGAGCTCAAAATACATCTACTTTCAGATCGCCAGTTAAATCTCTGTGCCATGTAGGAATCTATTCTCTGGACTTCCAAAGAACCCTGCCACAATCAAGACTCATCCACTGTTTCCTAGCTGAAGGTCCTGCCTCAGGGTCACCAACCTGAGGGGCAGTTTTCCAGTCAGGGTTATATATAAAGGAGAGGATGGAATTATCTCCTCACTGCAGAAGAGTCTTTGGAGGTTGCTTTCCTTAAAAAAAAAATAAAATAAAAAAGAAATCATAGAAGCAGATGATAATAACAGAATATTTTGAAATCTCTAAATAAATTGAAATATTAAAATTAAAAAATCATGTCAGTACGGTTTATTCTACAGTGATTTTTTTTCGCTAAAAAAAATGAAGTTAATACAGAGAAGGTCCCATAAAACAGATTCAAGGGGGCCTTGAGAGACAGCTCTGGAGTTAAGAACAATAGCTGCCCTTTGAGAGGACCTGGGTTTGATTCCCAGCACCCACATGGTGACTAACAAATGTCTCCAGTTCAAGATGGACTCTAGTCCCAGGGGATCAGACACTCTTTTCTGGCCTCTGTAGGTACCAAACATGTACACAGACATAATGTTAATAAACACTCATTCACATTAAAAGAATAAGAAATAATGTTTTTTAATGCACTAGCTCTCCAGGTGGATAGTTACTTGTTGTGGAATATTATTTTAACTATGTAAAGATGTGTCACATTGGTTTATGTTGTGGAATATTACTTTAACTACATAAAGGTGTCTTACATTTGTTTATGCTGCATTTGTTTAATTATGTAAAGATGTGTTACTGTTTCATCTTGCCTACTTAAGGCACCTGATTGGTCTAATAAAAAACTAAATGACCAATAGCTAGACAGTAGACGATAGTTGGGTCTGGTGAGCAGAGAGAATAAATAGGAGGAATGGGGTAGGGGAGATGCCTGGGGCCAGGCAGCTACTAGCCAGCCAGACACAGAGTAGGACATGCAGAATAAAAAACACTAAAAAGCCCTGGGGCAAAATGTAGATGAAAAGAAACAGGTTAAATTCAGTTACAAGAGCATCTGAGACAAGCATAAGCTAAGACTAAGCATTCCTAACTAAGTCTCCATGTCACTATTTGGGAGCTGTTTAGTGGTCCAAAGGAAAGCCTGTTACAGTTACTGATGAACCACAGTGACTTTTGGGTGACTTAGGACTCCAGGAAACTTGGCTTGCTCTTGTGCAGCCTTACTTTCCAATTCTTAAAAAGACAGAATAATAACAGAGTCCACATCAATCATAACAAATAAGGGACTTGGCAGATTAAGCACTATATGTTCATAAGTGCTTGTCATTACTGGTAATTTTACCAATGTTATTTTTAAAGTCAGTAGAGCAAATATTGAAAGATGATCAAGAATTAAAGTTTTTCCTGCTGAAATAATGAAGTTTTTTTCCGTTGGGGTAAATGGCTTGAACTACCCAGGTATGCACATTTACACACACACACACACACACACACACACTGCCCAATCTACACTGAAAGACAGAAAGCATTGTTTCAACTCAAACATGAAGAACTTGAGGTTTAGGAAGGGACTTGGGAAGTTGGAAGCCAAGCAGACCATTTTTTTAGATTCTTTTGACACACCTGAGCATTGGCTGTCTCTTATATGCCACATTCAGTTGGGCTGGGTATAAAAGTCGGTGAAACAAGCAGAGAGCATTCTCTCAGGGAGCAGATGTCGTAGAGGAAGAAGCAAAGCAAGAAGAGAAAAGAACAGGAAAATGGAGGCTGGAGAGAGGGCTCAGAGGTTAAGAGCACTGACTGCTCTTCCGGAGGGTCCTGAGTTCCATTCTCAGCAACCACATGGTGGCTCACAACCATCTGTAATGAGATCTGGTGCCCTCTTCTTGCCTGCAGGCATGGAGGCTGAACACTGTGTACATAATAAATAAATCTTTAAAAAAAGAACAGAAAAAATGTACTTAGAAAGCAGATGAAAGTTACGGTCTCTGTTATCTAGACAAATGGAATAGAGTTCCTGAAGGCCAAGAAATAGGGAAAAGGTTGCTCCGGCCAGGATGAAGAGGGGCAGACAGACTCAAATGAAGAAGAGCTGGAGTTGTGCCCCATGAGACTGAAAAGAGAGAAAAGGGCATATAAGATCGCAATAGTCACATGGAGAATTTTGCATTCTAAATCAACAAAATCAGTTGTAAAAGTTCCTAGTACCATTTTGGACTTCACTGAGTATGACTCCATTTGAAGATTAAGTGGATAAAACAATATTCCCTGCATCAGGACTGCTGCTCCGATTAATGGCAAGTTGGATTTACAGTGTTTGAGCAAACGAGTAACCTGTTTCTTAATCACCTAACCTGAAGTTTGGAGTTGAAAGGGTAGAAAAAATACCAAAACCAGAATCTTCATAAATCTCCCTGCTTTTCTCTCATGTTCTTGAGCTGTGGTCACTTCACCTATCACTTCTGCATCCGAGTCAGAATTAAGTGAGGATGGGGCAGGGCTGTGACAGCCATGTCTCTGTCATTTTACCAGGAAAGCCATGGAAATAGCAGAACCCACAGATGGCTTCTGCTTTATGTCAGGGGCTCAGAAATGAGCTACCTGGCCCCACCTAGCAGTAAGGGATAATCGGAAGTTTACTACTTGGCTCTGAGTTTCAGCAGTTTGCAGTTCAGTGGCTGCGATAGACCAAGGAGTCAGAGATACATATAGCTTCTGTGTGTTTTGTCACAGAAGATGCTATCCAGATCTGGGTCGCCTTGCCCAGCCTTAATACAAGGGAGGTGTTCAGTCTTACTGCTACTTGATATGCCATGCTTTGTTGATATCTTTGTGAGGCTTGCCCTTTAATGAAGATAAATGGAGAGGAGTGAGTGTTGGTGGTGGTGGAAGGGCAATGGGAAGGTGGGAGGACTGGGAGGAGAGAAGGGAGGGGAATCTGTAGTCAGGATGTAAAAATGAGTGAATGAATGAATAAACATGCTATCCGTAGGACTGTAAGAGTAAAGAAAATGGTGCTATAGCTACACACCAGTAAGAGAAAGGAATGACAATAGCAGATTGATGAGCACAGAGCTCACATGATGCACCATAGGGAGGGAAACAAAGATATTTGACAAATATTTTAGAGAAATTAAGGATATGCAGCATAGGAGCTGAAGTGAGCTCTATAAAGCCATACCAAATTGGGAAATGTTGATATTGGAAAACATTGGCAGTCTTTTGAAAGATGAAAATACATGAAGGCTCTCTCTCTAGGACAGCAAGAGTAGTGTGACCCTGGCAGGCAGGGACTACTCATGTTTACACATGTGACTCACTCCATGACGTTGTGTCTCTGAGGAAATTGTTACTGCCTGTCATCAGGAAGCAGATGTAGGGACTGTTATGGCAGAAAGCACGTTTTAAATAAAAAGAAACTTGAAATGACTCAAGTGTGTGTGTGTGTGGGGGGGGGATCAGAGCCATTGCGCAACATGATTTGGGAGGCACCAGAGTTTAAAAAGTCAGTTTGGGCTAGTTTTCAAAGCCCAACTCGAGACCCTTGGAAACAAATGAATATGAATTTAAAGAAAAATAAGAAAGAATAAAGTATGGGATAGTCACACAAAGGAATATAACAAATAATATCTAAGATAAAAGACCATGCATAATAACTTGGATAAACTTTATAAAGACACTCAGAAGAATTAAAATGGTCTTCTAAAGAAGTATACAGTAAGAGGGTATTTATTGTAAGATTCAAAACAAGCAAAGTTTAAAATACTTTTAAGGTCTACATTAATGGATTTTTAAGTAATTTATTTAGTTTTTTTTTTTTTATTGAGAAAAAGAAAAAAGTTTCCGCCTCCCCCCAGCCTCCCATTTCCCTCCCCCTCCTCCCACCCTTCTCCCCCTCCCCCCATTCCTCTCACCCTCCCTCTCCAGTCCAAAGATTAGTCAGGGTTCCCTTCCCTGTGGAAAGTCCAAGGTCCTCCCCCCTCCGTCCATGTCTAGGAAGGTGAACATCCAAACTGGCTAGGCTCCCACAAAGCCAGAACTTGAAGTAGGATCAAAACCCAGGGCCATTGTCCTTGGCTTCTCATCAGCCCCCATTGTTCGCCATGTTCAGAGAGTCCTGTTTTATCCCATGCTTCTTCTGTCACAGTCCAGCTGGCCTTGGTGAGCTCCCAATAGATCAGCCACACAGTCTCAGTGGTTGGGTGCACCCCTCGTGGTCCTGACTTCCTTGCTCATGTTCTCCCTCCTTCCGCTCCTCATTGGGAACTTGGGAGCTCAGTCCGGTGCTCCTGTGTGGGTCTCTGTGACTATCTCCATCCATCACCTGATGAAGGTTCTATGGTGATATGCAAGATAATCATCAGTATGGCTATAGGATAGAGTCATTTCAGGTTCCCTATCCTCAGCTGCCCAAGGAACTAACTGGGGACCTCGCCTTGGGCTCCTGGGAGCCACTCTAGGTTCAAGTCTCTTGCCAACCCTAAGGTGACTCGCCATATCTCTTCAATATAGTGCTTGAAGTTCTAGCAATAGCAATAAGACAACATAAGGGGATCAAGGGGATTCGAATTGGAAAAGAAGAAGTTAAACTTTCGTTATTTGCAGATGATATGATAGTGTACATAAGTGACCCCCAAAACTCCACCAAAGAACTCCTACAGCTGATAAACACCTTTAGTAATGTGGCAGGATACAAGATCAACTCCAAAAAATCAGTCGCCCTCATATATACGAAGGATATGGAAGCAGAGAGGGAAATTAGAGAAACTTCACCTTTCACGATAGCCACAAACAGCATAAACTATCTTGGGGTAACTCTAACCAAGGAAGTGAAAGACCTATTTGACAAGAACTTTAAGGCATTGAAGAAAGAAATTGAAGAGAATACCAGAAAATGGAAGGACGTCCCTTGCTCTTGGATTGGGAGGATCAACATAGTAAAAATGGCAATTCTACCAAAGGCAATTTATAGATTCAATGCAATCCCCATCAAGATCCCAGCAAAATTCTTCACAGATCTTGAAAGGACAATAATCAACTTCATATGGAAAAACAAAAAACCCAGGGTAGCTAAAACAATCCTATACAATAAAGGATCTTCTGGAGGCATTACCATCCCTGACTTCAAACTCTATTACAGAGCTACAGTAATGAAAACAGTGTGGTACTGGCATAAAAACAGAGAAGTAGATCAATGGAATCGCATAGAAGACCCAAATTTTATTTAGTTTTGTGTGCGTGTGTGTGCGCGTGCGCGCGCTCACGCTCTTATACCCATGTAAGTGCATGCCACAGTGCATGTGTGTGGAGGTTCAGAAGACAACTGGATTTTGTCCTCTTTTTCTACTATATGGATTCCAGGATCACGCCCAAGCTATGAGACTTGACAACAAGCACCTTCACCTACTAAACCATTTCACCAATCCAAAAATTAGTTTTCTAATCAGAGGAATGTTGAACAAATATTTAGCATAGTCATCCCTTGGGGAAATTGGAGAGAAACCTGCAGTTCAACCAGCTGAAAAACTTTGACTCTAAAGATGGGTGGAAGCTTCATAAATATTCATTTATTTTCCTAACTGCCTATACCTTCCTTATAGCTTTTTCAGTTATGAAATACTAGGCAATAAAAATTTTAGGGAAGGTGAGCGATCAAGCAGCGGAGGGACACAAAACAACTCTGAATTTCTGAATACAGAAATGGAGATACAGGCAGGCATAAAATACTACGTGTAGATTAATGGCTGTTTCCTCCCAGCAATTTCTCTGCATTGTCCAGAGTCCACAATGGGTCTCTATTAGTAGCAGAAAAATACAGAAGTGCGTATCACTGAGAGCACCCAACTAGAAATTCACGTTCAATTGTTTCCGAGTTTCTCAAGTTGGGCTTTGAAAAATATCCCTAAAAACTGACTCTTTAAAACCTGGTGACTCCCAAATCGTGCCGCGCAATGGCTTTGATTTCCTCCCCATATGTGCATCACCTATGATCAGGAATAAACTTGTAAAATATTTGTGCGTGGTTATCATAGAATGGGATCTCTCATTCACAGTGAGCTTGGTGATGTTGTCGCCTGTTTTAGAATTACTCTATGTGGTTTTAATACTTCTTCCAAGCTCGTCTCAGAAGATGGGAATTTGTGTTTGCTCCATGGAGACAGAAATAAATTAGAATGCTGGAAGATGTTTTAATTGGCTTTGGCTGGGTTTCTCCTAATTCCATCTTCATTATCACGCCTAGCAGAGCTCTCCTCGGGTCTGTGCCTGTGCTAAGCAGCCCAGTCCCGGCTCTCTGCTTTAGATATGCAGGCCGCCGTCAAAACCAACACCTGTGGCTAGGAGAGCTTCCGTTTCTCCAGGAACGAGGCTTCTCTTTAATATAACAGTGTTTAGTGCATCCCGCTACAACGTATAGTATTTCATCTCTTGATTGGGGAAAAATAGCAAAAATAGATTTCATAAATTCAAGATGGCATTGAGGGCCTTGTATTTTATAGATTACTCCATGTCTTCTTGGCTATGAAAACATAGCTTGCATCCCTATGGTCAGGTCGCCTCAGATTCCATGGGTTGAGGGCTGGGTCTCCAAGACTGACTCCTGCTTCAGATGTCAGTGACAAACCCCACCTTATTTCATCTGTGCTTCTTATCAGCCATAGCAGGAAAGGTTACCCACAAACCCCTCATCTGGAGAGCTTCCCTGGAGAGACTCAGAGAGTGCAAGGACCGACTTACTCTGGGGCTTGGTTACAGAGGAAATGATACCGGTGAATGAATAGCTGTGTGGTGGTCTGAATGAAAACGGCCCCTTACAGACCCATAGGGAGTGGCACTTTAGGAGGTATGGCCTTTTTGGAGTATGGATGGCCTTATTGGAGGAAGTGTGTCACTGGAGGGTGGGCTTTGAGGTTTCAGATGGTCAAGCCAGGCCGAGGGTCACTCTCCCTCTTTCTGCTGCCTGCTGATCCAGATGGTGAACTCTCAGCCTCCTCTCTAGCATCACGTCTGTCTGCATGCTTCTGTGCTTCCCACCATGAAGCTGTGGACTTTTACCATTGATGAGCAGCTCAGCCATCACTCTGATGGATAGTGGGATGTATGGTGTGTGTGTGTGTATACACTTGTTTGTCTATTGTATATTCGTGTGTGTATATGCATGGAGGCCAGAGGTCAACCTCCAATTTTCTGATTATTCCAGAGAGCTCAGGTCTGCATGCCCTGGATCCTCTTGAGGCTCAAATTCATACCAGATTCTGAGGCACTGGTCAGTTTCCACTTTCTGGGGATTTAGAGCCAGGTTTATGCTCTCAAGTGGTTAGATATTTGAACTGAAAGGTACAGAACGCTAATAATAAATAATAGTGTAAAACACAAATTGTGATGCTATGGGACTTAGGCGTTTGAAACAATTGATTGTGGTGTCTCTGGGTTTCACCACTGGGACAGAAGGACATTCTTCATGGCCTACACATGTGCATACTTCTGCATTGCTGGGTTCGTTCTCCTGACGTTTCACTTGGGTTGGGGGATGAGACAGCTTTCCAAAGCAGAGCACAGGGATACTGTATGTGGCCCTCACTGATTTTCCAACCTTCTCCCCAGATTCTGTTCGTAGAGCCCCTTCAGAAAGCTGCCGTCCATCAACCCTTTTGTTCTGCCCCAGGAGTTTCAGCCCTTGCACACGCTGGAAATCTACAGGGAGAATAAGCCCCGCTTAATAGAAATAAAGGTCTGATTAAGGAGATGATCTGCTCAGTGTGAGTCAAATTAATGAGGAGTTATTACTCCTTGGAAATCTCCGACTATTAGGGGCTTGACATTGCCACCCCAAGAAATGTTCATTGCCTGTGGCCCCGAGTGAAAAGTTATTCTCCCATTTTAATTAATGGTGTGTGAGTGTAAGTGTGTGCACACGTGTGGGTGCATATATGTGTGTGTTTGTAAGCAATTATAACCCTTAATTTACAGTTCTACTCCTCTCCCTTCTTTCTGAACCTGTTATGTCCTCTCTCTTCTCTCCCTCTCTGTCTTTCTCTTTCTCTCTCTTTCTCTGACTCTCTCTCTCAAACACACACACACATCCCAAACTTTATATATAGACATTATATAGATTTAAAGTCAAAGATCCCCCAACTTATAAAAGAAAATTTGCTCTGGGCCAGGCTGACATGCTGTGTTGCGGACATGCAGTTATTCAGTTAGCGATCAGAAAGATGTCAGGCAGCCAATCTGACGGATGGATGGACGAAAGGACTGCTGGACCATTGTTGAAATGCAAATGATTTTTACCTCCAAGCACACTAGGGAAAGGAAACTGATGGTGGAGCCAGGTGTTCCTCCCATTGCTCAAATGGGTAAACCAATGACTGACGAGCAGGGATGGGGGTGAACAGGGTCTGGGCGAGGTGCCGCAGGAGCTGGAATTTCCTGTCTCTTGTTGGGATAAGGCGGTTTGAACCTAGAGGAAGACTCTCCTATTTTGTCTTTTTGTTGTTGATGGTGATAAATAGAATAAGAGGTGTGTAGGAGGGCGGCTATGGAGGGAGAGGGACAGACACTCTGCAGTCCTATCTTTACAAAAACCTTCCTGAGATGTGACTGCCATCTTGACCAGGATCTCTTTCCTTCCTCCCCTCTTTTTGCTGAATATGCACACATACATACACACATGCTCTCTCACACATTCATACACTCTCATACTGACTCAATCACACACACATTTACACACACACCCACACGCATTTATACACACACTCACACATTTACACACTCATACATACTCAGTCACACACATTTACACACACACCTTACACACATTTATGCACACACATACATACACTCATCTCTACATAGTTGAAAGGCGATCTCTGCTCCCCACCCTTCTTCCCTGAGAGCATTCGCTGCTAGGACCCTGAGGATAGAATCCCATGCCCCAGTGTACTGTGTTATAGTGAGAAGTCAAATCTTTAGGAAAATTCTCTTTCCATTACTCTTGCCTTGCACATATTACCACGCTCTCTATGCTAGGTCCTCGTGGCCACAAAATCGGAGTTCATACAGTTATTTATCCAGCAAATACCATATGCAGGGCCTTTCTCTAGATGCCAGGGAGCAGAAGTGATCAATCTTTCCCAAAACAAATGCTCATGAGAACAATGGTGTGAACATTGAAAATGTTTTAAAGACCTTACATAGTTTTGAAGCAGATAGGCACCTAATAAATACCACTGAACCAGATCCAAAGTGGAGTGAGGCCAGAGATATGTGGTCCATGGAAGCGTTGAGTGTGGGGTGAATGTAACTGGGCAGAAATCAGAGCAGGAAGCCCTGTTGGCTGGGATCTAGAGGCTATAACATCCAGCTCCATGCGCTTGTGAGCATGGTGGATGGCGTCTTTGCTGGGGTTTTTATTGTTGCGATAAAACATCATGATCAAAGTCAACTTAGGGAGGAACGTGTGTATTTCACTTCACAGATTATAGTCCAACACTAGAGGAAGGCTAAGCAGGAATTTAAGGCAGGAACCTGGAAGCAGGAACTTTGAAGCAAAAGCCATGCCAGGGTACTGGCTTGATTGCTCCCATGGTTTTCTTATCCTGCTATCCAGGGGGTAGCCCTGCCTGATGCAGGATGGGCACACCTAAATCAATCCTTAATTAAGAAAATGCTCTATAGGTTTACCCACAGGCCAGTCAAGTCAGGGTGTTTTCTTGGTTGAGTTTGCCCTCCCAAATGTCTTTAGACAGAAGAACTAGCCAGCACTGATGGAGATGGGCAGACCAAGTGGTCAGGGAGCTTTATGCAGTGGGACTTACAAATCTGAGGCTGGGGCATTCAAGTGATGAGGAGATGTACACTCAACAACAGGTCCTTTTATCAACAAGGCAGAGATAATTTGAGATTATTCTAGCCTAATTGAGAAGGAACGACTCTGAGAGAAAGTGGAAACAGATGGGCAAGCCATTAGACCTGAGGAGAGAGCATGAAGGCTCGAACATGAGCAATGACTATGAGAACTGAAAGAAGTGTGTGTGCAGAGAGACTCACAGACTTGGGAACACAGACTGCCGAGAGAGGTAACAAAAGAGTCCAGTGTAATTCAGGCTCTGATTTGGGATAGACAGGTAAAAAGTGAGGCCACCCACTCTGGCAGGAAGTTGGGAAGAAGGGCTGGGATTCAGGGAAGGTCGTGAGTTTAGTGCTAGACTTGTGTCTGAAGTACCTGCACTGAGCCTCGTGGGCACAGCAGACATGCAGCTCAACTCCAGGGGCCAAGGACTCTGATCCTTGCACCTTTGCAGTTCAATGCTGGTTTCCTGACAAAGAGGAAGCCCATTTCTTCCTCCCCTATCACCAGTTCCTGCTTCAGTGGCTGTCCAAGAAGAGAAAAAGGGTGTGGAAGATGAAAGAAAAGAAAAAAATGGGAAAAGAGAAAGGGAGAAAAGGGGAGGTGAGAGGCAGGGAGGAAGGAAGATGGAAGGAGGTGATGGAAGAGAAGGAAGTGAGAAAAGGACTAAAGAGGGAGAAAGGAGGAGAGAAAAAGAATGAGGAAAATCAGTAAATAAGGATGGGTAGAAGAACGGAGAAGCATGGAATGGAGGAAAGAAAGAAGGACCCATTCAACAGCTGATAAGCATCATTGACCACCAACTTCACCCAAATGCTCATCTACTATGAGTATAACCTAAAAATCAGCTTCTTAGGTCTTTGCCAACACTACCAAAATGGAGGTGAGTGAGAGAAATAAGAATTTATCAAGCACATACACGCTGTTGCTCAGAATAACTAAACCCTAGACTTCCTCACTCCTTCCCTGCTGCCTCTGCCACAGAGGATCTGCTGAAGAGGTGTTATTCCGCTGGGATATTTTGGGCTCTCATAGCAGGTGCTGTCTAGTAACTGGACTCTCATAGCTTGTCCCCTTCTGTCGCCTTATACCTCCCCCTCCCATCTTCTATCCTCAAACTGTTCTATTTTCTGCTTGTTTTTATGCAGACTATAGCGCATGCCTTCCCTCCCTTTCCATTTGAGCACACCTCTCAAGTTGTCTCACTACCCTATGAGGCTACTCCTGTTTCCCGATTAGTCTCAACATGTTGGCCAGCCCGCCAGCTGGAGACTAGAAACGGAGGGTGACTAATAGAAGCCTGGCTGAAGTGTCTGCCTGTGAGCCCAACACGTTCAAAACATTTTCAATGAGACACCAAAGCTTACTTTTGAAGTTGGGTCTAATTGCATTTAAACTACTACTAGGGGAGGAGGAGGGCAGCAGGTGCCTGCTGGGTGGAGACAACCGCCACAGATAAGCCTTGTAGATCACTCCTGGTGGGAAGCAGCAGTCCGGTTTGTTCTGGTGATACCTGGCTGCACCTGCTCTTCCAGCACAATGGTTAGCAGACCCTGAGAATATTCTCACATCTCCAGGCTTAAATGATGAATGCCATAGCCCTTACTTTGTCACCTCTAATCATTGTCCTCTGGATGGAGACATCAGGAACCCCATGGTAGATGAAGCATCTGATGCTCAATAAAGTCAGATTGTGTGCTTGACACCTTGCGTTAGAATTCAGACTCTGATCTGGGCGGCAGATCAGACGGCAGCATTCCATGTGGAATTCAGGTGAAGAAGGTGATCAAAGCATTTAGAATCTGGAGAAAGATTTCCACATGAACTGGTCATTTTCACTCTGCAAGTAAAACTGTGCACAGACCCTTGTCTCCAGGTGGCTGTGCACCTGGCAGGATTTTCACAAGAGACTGAAGCTGTATAAAGACAAGAAAGATAAACACTGTGGTTCCCCTCAGCCTTAACTCTCACTCTCTCTTCCATGCACCCCCATCCATTTCCATATTCCTTTATCTCCTCTCCAGCAAAACATTGGGAAATAGGTAAACTATGTCATCAAAGACCTGAGTTCAAACCCACAGCTGCTACGCATTAGCTGACGAACCTAAAGCAAGTAGCATGAAAGCTGTGTACTTCCGTTCACTCCTGTATAAAATGAAGGCTAAAATCTATTCTGCAGAACTGTAGTGAGGGCTCAACATGATGGTATATGAAGTACCCACACAGTCACACTAGCGTGTTATAGCTGCTTAGCAAGAATCAGTCCTCCTTTAACTCATCGATGATCTAATAATCCACATCGACTTAAAGGGGTTAGGATTACCTCCCTAAGTGTTTGAACAGCGCCCTTATAGAGAGCCTTATACTTTATATATGTAAAGATATGCCAAAGATCCCATATCGATAGCTTATCATGGTATCTTGGTCAGGAGTCCTTTAGGTGGTCTGCTCATAGAATTTTATTGCTTGCTTCCCTCCACCCCAATTTGGTAACCTGGTGGAAACTGATCATAACCTGCCACATGCCTCAGCACAGTGTCCTCTGTGATGTCTGTTGCAGGATCCAAAGCTGATTAGCCGTGAAGACGTCCATAGTATGGAGCTTAGGCACATAGCTCCGCTGTGTTGACAGAGAGTCGCACTCTGGGAGGTGGCCTGCAGGATACACTGATTCAAATGGGCTGAGATGCTCTGCACCACACTGGGATGAACTCAGCAGAACCATGGAGTCGCTTAGGCCCAGAGATGCTCTTAGGGCCGGGAGGGATCACAACTCCAGCACATGGCACTGAGAACGGGAGACGGGGTTTCACACACAGAGCCCTGGGTCCTGGGCAGCTGGTTGAAAGGAAGCCAGCACCTGGTGCTGCTAGTTGAGCTCAGACTTGGGATCCCTAGAGGCAGGCAAGGAAACAAGGGTTGACTTTGATCATGGGGACTCGGGGAGTGCAGGCTTTCCAAGTGCAAGACCAGGGCACTTAGAGTAGACACTTGTTTGGTCTTAAAGTTACATATTCCCTACTGTACTTCAGTTACTCCTGATTCCAGCTTTGCTGTGGTCTCAGCGTTTCTTCAGTGACATCAGAGCTATTGTGGAAGTCTCAGTATAATCGGCAAAGAAAATCAATTGAAAAGAAACCATGTTTGTTAATGTGAATTATTAATGAACATTAATATACTTAAGTATATATGAATTTAAATGAGCTTCATTTGAAGTTTTCTTAAGCATTACAGAGGTATAGATAGATATGCGGGTTATATGTGATAGGATTAGGAATATGTTTAGAGACTAATAATCTGGCCAATCATAAGAACAGCAGTGAATAATGACTGCATAACTGCTTCATGCCTGACACTGCTACTACTTACATAAATGATGAGGAAACTTAATATGTTGTCCCAAAGATTCCACAATGCTTGTCATCAGTTTGTGCTATTAATCATGAAGTCGCACACAGTAGATTCTTAGTGCATATATGTTGGATGAATTGACCAGGCAATTGAAATAAAAGTAACAATAATGACATCTTAATATTTGTATAAGACTATTCCATGTACCTGCTCTGCCCCCGTCTTAATTAAGAAATACTGTCTGTAGCGAGCTAAATTTGTCCTCAAGGATGTTATCAGGAGCAAACTGCAAAACCATTTGAGAACAGGATTAACAAAGACAGAGACCTTTACAACATACATTCCAAGAAGACCCACCTTGTTGCATGGAAGGATAGAGATGGGTTATAATAGCTACTTTATATGGGCTGGAGAGAAAACACCTGATAAGAACAAAGTAAAGGAACGAAGAGTTATTTTCTCTGTGTATTTTATCTGAGTTGAGAGTATAGTCCGCGTTTTCAGGGAAGTGTTTGTGTCAGGAGAGTGAGGTGACTTCTCACGTTGCGTCAGCACTCAGGAGGCAGCGAGAGTGACGTTAATGTTCAGCTCACCTTCTTCTTCACCTGGTCTGGGACTCTATCTAAACTCTACCGTAGTGGTGCTTGTGAATTCAGGGCATGTCTCGCTACTTCAATTAATCTTGTCTGGAAACTCCCTCACAGACATACTTGGAAGTTTGTTTCTGTGGTGATTCTAGAACCCACCCAGTTGGTGATCAAGACTCACTCTCATATGACTCACAGGTGAGGTGCACCTGACTGAGCCCTGAGCCCTGAGGGACTTTTGAATACTGAGGTGGGGTTGTAGGGGCTGAGCAGAGGGGTGCCCCCTATCCAGACTCCACCAGCAGATAGGTTCTTATTAGCCAGGACTCTGCCCCATGGTGACACCTATCTGCAAAGGACTCTGCAAAAGAGAATATTGACTTTGGGAGATTCCATAGTATTCAAGGAAGTGGTTGGGAAAGGAACTTGATTCATCAGTAGGTCCACCAGGTACCAATAAGAGTTCTAAGCCCAAGTGTTCTATGTGAGTCTTCATCTGTGCCCACTACAAGCTAACTAACTAGTCAAACCACATGCAAGCTAACTGGTCAAACCACACGCATTTCCCTCCTTCGATAGAATGCTTTATACAACAGACCTCGGAAAGCCCTTCTTATGCTCTTGTTAAGGAGATTCACCTGGTGCCTAGGTTCAGTCATTCTCCCAATTCTGTCAGCTGACAGGGAACAAAAGTGAGCATTTGTACCCCAGGGGTCACCTCAAATGTCCCTCCATACCCTCTTTTATGGGAGTCACCAACTGATCAGCCACATCTCTCCTTTCTGTGGACTTGCAGCGGTATTTCTGCTCCATGGGTGAAGAAACTGAATATCAATGAATTTAAAGTCAGCTTCGCTAAAGGTGCCTGAGTTGAGTTTCATAGTTCATACTGCTGTCATCATTCTAAATACTTCTATTTGTGCTGTGCTATCTTCAATGGGATTCTCCTAGAAAATAGCTCCCGTATACTCTATTCAAGTCACCAGTCTCCTTTACTCTAATCTCTAGTCCATCACTGCTTTCCAGGGCCAGGCTTAAAGCATTATAAAATAAACCCTTAGAGCCCACTAAGCAGTTCCATACATTTGCCTTCATATATATATATATATATATATATATATATATATATATATATATATAGTCATATAATATGGCCTAACTGTCTGTTTGAAAACCTCCATGGCTTCTCACTTTCCAATGGGGTCTTCCCACTTTTTAGCAAAACCCGGCCCTCCTGATTTCCCAATCCTCACTCTCGTTCCTCGTTATCCCTGCTTCTGACCCTTCCTGTTGCTAAGTCAATTGCTCTCTATCCACTTAGCTCAACTGATCTAGTCCAGGGGGACTGTGAAAGAGGACTGTGAGTTCAGTCATTGGTATGAGAGAAGATATTCCCAGTGGAAGCCATAACGGAATTAAAGGCATGAGGGTAGGAAGATGAAGGGTTGATAGCAGTCTGTCGGTGTGGCTATAGAGGCCCAAACATCATATATACCTATAGCGGTGTGTACCAATCTCAAAGGTGATTCTTTGGTCATGTCTCTCTCTAATGGTTAGACTGGAATCCATCCCTCCTAATCAAAGAAGAAAGTCCACAGCAGTGAACGGGAAGTCTTCAGCATCAAATGCTTCTGGGTTTGAATTGCCGCAGTGGTAGCCTTGGGCACATTCCTCACTCCACCTCGCAAAACCTCAGTGACATCATCTGTCAATACTAGTTATTTGAGCTGTCTCTTGATGTCACCAAAGGCCCAGAGAAGACCCAGAGAGAAAGGGTAGAAAGATTGGTGTTCATGCGTGCCCAACTCTCATCAATGAAGTCACGCGTTTTGTTGGGAAAGTTGCTTCAGAAAGTAACCTAAAAATCACCAGGGCAGGACTGCCAACCAGTCCACAAGGACACTTAAAACTGCAGTTTGTTTCATCCGGCTTCATTTTATGTTGAAACACAGAGAGAACTCACTAAAACGCAGTCATGACAAGGCAACCAAACAGCTTAGGTGCAGTGGAATGTGGAATTGCTCACCGAGGGTGACTTAATGGGACCAGGAATCTGCAACACAGCCACATGGGTTAAGTGCCAGCCTCAGACTGCTGGGCACAAATGGCCTGGGTTTGGGACTCAGCCCCAGTATTAACCTCTGTGACCTTGTACAGGTCACAACATGCTGTCTCCTTCTTACCTAGCTCTATAAAATGGGAATGGAAAAAAAGATGCTGTATATAAGCATGAGTACAGGAAAGCAATTTCTTAAATTACATTTCATTTTAATTATTTTGCCATAAAATCACCATAAAAGGTGAGGTGGATTATGGATGTTATTAAGTTGGTCCTTCATACAATAGCCAAAGTCATAGGAAGGCCCTTCATAAATATTTCTGTCCTCAGAAATTCACATTCTAGTGGGAGAGGCTGGCATGTGCATAAATCACTCTAAGGCAAGGTAAATAGTGGTAAGTACTATAGGGGAGGTACAAGCCAAAGGCCCTGGGGACACGGGAGCTGGGAGATTAATTTCTGCCACATAGATCTGAAAAGGTTTCCTGAAGGAGATAGGATTGGGGTAGGTCCTTGAAGTCTTGAGAGAGCTTTGATTTATACCATCTTGTCTTGTGGCTCTCGAAGCGTGTGGCACTTTCTCCTCTCAGTTGACTCAGTGTCCTGAAGGGTAAGGACACCGACTATCATCTCCCATCACCATCTCTCCAGCAACAGGCCCAGAAACCATTCATTGCTTTATCAATGGTGATTGCATGTAATTAATAATCCTTTTCTTAAAGGTGGGGAAGGGGAGAAGTGCTGGTGAAAACATCAGTAGTGTTTACTCTCCATCGTGCTGTGTGTCACATGGTCTGATGTGTGACCTTCCAGCCACACAAACAAGAGCCCATCTTCACAGAGCACACTGCCCAATCCCTGCTTCACTGATGAGGGGACAAAAGTCCAGAGGAAGTATTTATGATCGTCACTGGAACTGTAGCTAGTAAGTGGTGAACCTAGATTTATCCCTGGTCACTTGAGTCTTGTACTCAGAGTCATGGTTTAGCACAGCTGGGAAATGAGGGTGATGCTTCTGCATAAAGAATTCTAAGGACAACAGGTTTTATAACACTTCTAGTGAAAAACATATCTGTGCACCTATCAAACGTCTATTTGTCAAGGTTCTCCAGAGAAACAGAATTAATGGGGACATAGATAGACAGACAGTAGAGGCAGGGGAAGAGAGATTGAGGTTTTTGTTCTTTTTTAATTTATTGAAAATAAATTCTTACTTCATACAATGTATCCTGACCACAGTTCCCTCCCTTACACCTTCTAGCCCCTTACGACCTTCCCCGGTCCCCCAGATCACCCCCCCAATTCTGTTTCCCTTCAGAAAGGAGCAGACCTCCAAGAGACAACAACCAAATATGACTAAATAAGATACAATAACACAAAGCAAAAGTCTTCATATTGAGTCTCAACAAGGCAAGCCAAAAGGAGGAAAAGAGTCCCAAGAGCAGGCAAAGGAGTGAGAGACACTGGCTCTCACTGTTTAGGAGTACCGTGAAAACACCAAGCTAGCAGTCAAAGGACCTGGTGCAGAGCCTTGCAGACCCATGTTTGCTGCTTCAGTCTCTGAGTCCATGTGAGCCCTGTTTAGATGATTCAGTAGGTCCTGTTATCCTGGTGTCCTCCATCCCCTCTACCTCTTATAATATTTGATTCCCCTCTTCCATGGGGTTCCCCAAGTTCTTAGGGGATGGACCCAATAGAGACCTTCAATTTAGACTCTCTCTACACAGTGTCTGCTTGTGGGTCTCCACACCTGCTCCCATCTGTTGCTGAAAGAACCCTCTGTGATGGTGACTGGATAAGGCACTGACTGTGATTATAGCAGAATATCGGAATAAAATATATTGCCAGTTATCATGCTATCTAGGTCTCTGGGCTGCCCAATCTTGGGTTCTTGGCCATCTAGGTTGGGTCAGGCATAGGTTTTTCTCTAATAGGATGGGCTTCAAGTTAAACCAGGCATTGGTTTGCCACTCCCACAAGTTCTGAGCCACCGTTGCCCCAGTATATCTTACTGGCAGGACAGATTGTAGGTCAAGGGTTTTGTGACTGAGGTGATGTACAGGCTTCTCTTTCAGTAGCCTGTAGAGTACCTTTCCACACCAAAGAGACTAGAACATGGGGTGATGGCTCTATGCAGGCACCAGCTCAACCTCTCTATGTTCGAGCTGTGTGGGTGTTATCCTCAGTATTGGGACCCCACTGCCAATTATCTGGAAGTGGAACTCTTTCCTAGCATCAGTCTAGGTTGTTTGGGGACCTCTATGGGACCCCTTTGGCCTAGAACTCTATCAAATGGAATTCAGCCCAGCCCACCTCTGGAAGCCTTGCCTAACTACAAAATAGGCCAGTTCAGACTTCATAGCCTCCATTACTAGAGGTTCTCACTAGGGATCACCTTCACAGATTCCAAGACATTTTCATGGCACTGGGTTTGCACAACACCTTTCAAATGCCCCCTAATTCCAGCCATCACTTCCTGAACTCTCTCCATTAATCCTTTCCTCCCCCTCCCACTTCTGTCCCTAATACTCCCAGTATAACCCTAAAATCTATTCTATTTCCCTTCCCAGGGAGATCAATGCATCTCCCTAGAGCCCTCCTCTTTACCTTATCTCCTTAACTATCAGTTACTTTACAGCTAATGTCCACTTATAAGTGAATACATCCCACATCTATTTTTCTAGGTCTGGGTTACAACACTCAGGATGATTTGATTTTTTTTCTAGTTTCATCCACTTGTCTGCAAATTTCATGATGTCTGTTTTTTATTTGTTAGCAGTTGATTATTACTCCACTGCATAAGTGGACCATGTTTCTTTATCCAATTTTCAGCTGAGGGACATCTAGGTTGTTTCCAATCTCTGGTTATTATGATGTCACAATGAACATAGAGCAAGTGTCCATGTGGTAGTATGGAGCATCCTTTGGGTATAACCCAAGAGTGATGCAGCTGGGTCTTGAGGTAGATTGATTTCCAATTTTCTGGGGAACCACCATATTTATTTCCATAGTGACTTATAAGTCTATGCTCTCGGCAGCAATGGAGGAGTGTTACCCTTGCTCCACATCCTTGCCAGCATGAATTGTCACTTGTGTTACTGTTCTTAGCCATTCTGACAGGTGTAAGATAAAATCCCAAACCAGTTTTGATTTTCCTTTCCCCGATGGTGCAGGATGTTGAACATTTCTTTGTTTTTCAGCCATTTGAAATTCCTCTATTGATAATTCTCTTTTTAAATCTGTACCCTATTTTAATTAAATTACTTAGTTTATTGATGTCTAGTTTCTTTAGTTATTTATCTATGTTAAATATTAGTTCTTTATTAGATGTGGAGTAGGTGAAAATATTTTTCCATTCTATAAACTGCAGTTTTTCCTATTGATGGTGTCTTTTGCCTTGCAGAAACTTCTGTTCATGAGGTTCCATTTATTAATTGTTATTCTTAGTGCCTGTACTATCAATGTTCCGTTCAGGAAGGTGTCTCCTGGGCCAGTGTGTTTAATTAAGGTTATTCCCTACTTTCTCTTCTATCAGTTTCAGCGTGTCTGGTTATGTTGAGGTCTTTGGTCCACATGGACATGAGTTTTATACAGGTGATAAATATGGATCTATTTGCATTCTTCTACATGCAGACAATCAGTTTGACCAGCACCATTAAAGATGGTTTCTCTTTTTCATTGTGTATTTCTGGCTTCCTTATGAAAAACCAGGTGTCCACAGGTGTATGGATTTATGTAGGAGTTTTCAATTCAACTTCATTGATCAACATGTTTGTTTTTATGTTAACACCATTTGGTTTTTATTACTCTTGCTCTATAATACAACTTCAAATCAGGGATGTTGGCACCTCTAGTAGTTCTTTTATTGTTCAGGATTATTTTTAGCTATCTTTTTTTTTTTCAATATGAAGTTGAGAATTGTCCTTTCAAGGTCTGTAAAAAATTGTGTTAGAATTTTGATGGAGATGGCATTGAATCTCTAGACTGCTTTTGGAGAGATGGTCATTTCTGCTATGTTAATCCTACCAGTCGAGGAGCATGAAAGAGTTTTCCATCTTCTGACATCTCCTCCAATTTCTTTCTTCAAAAACTCGGAGGGTTTTTTTTTATCATACAGGTATTTCAGTTTTGCTTGGTTAGAGTTACTCCAAGATATTTTATATTGCTTGAGAATATTTTGAATGCTGTATTTAAATGCTGATTTCTTTCTCAGTCAGTCATTTATAAATATGAAGGGATACTGGGTCTTTTTGTTGTTGTTGTTTTATTTTTAATCTTGTATTCAGTCACTTTGATAAAAACGTTTATCAGTTGTAAGAATTCCCTGCTAGAATATTTAGATCCATTTCTATATACTATGGTATTTGCAAATAATGATACTTTGACTTCTTCCTTTCTAAGGAATATCCCCTCGATCTTCTTCAAATGTCTTATTGCTGTAGCTAAAACTTTCAGTACTACATTGGCTAGATATGGAGAGAGTGTACAACTTTTCTTGCTCCTGATTTTAGTAGAATCACTGTAAGTTTCCTCCATTTAATTTGATATTGGTTCTCAGCTGCTGTAAATGCTTTCATCATATTTATGTATTTCCCTTTTATTCCTAATCTCTGATACTTTTATCATGAAAGGGTGTTGGATTATGTCAAAAGCTTTTTCAGTATAGAATGAGAAGATTGTGTGTGTTTTTTTTCTTTCATTTATTTACATGGTAGATTACATTTGCAGATTTTTGGATGTTGAACCATCCCTGCATCTCTGGAATGAAGTCTGTTTGATCATGGTGTATGATCTTTTCGATGCTTTCTCAGATTTGGGTTCCAAGTGTTTTATTGAGTACTTTTTTTTTTCATCTATGTTCATGAGGAAAATTGGTCTGTAATTATCTTTCTTTGTTGAGTCTTTATGTAGTTTGGGTATCAGGGTAACTGTGACCTCACAAAATGAACTGGAAAAAGTTCTTTCTGTTTCCGTTTTGTGGAATAATTTGAAGAGTATTGGCATTAACTCTTCTTTGGAAATTTGGTAGAATTCTGTGCTTAAACTATCTGACCTGGGCATTTTTGGTTGGCAGACTTTTAATGACTGCTTCTATTTCCTTAGAGGTTATAGGTCTATATAAATGATTTGTCTGACCTTAATTTAATTTTGGTAAGTGGTACCTATTGAGAAAATTACCCATTTTTTTATTTTCCAATTTGGTGAAGTATGGGTTTTTAATGTATATACTTAAGATTCTCTGGATTTCCTTGATGTTTGTTATTACTGTTATGTCCCGTTTTCATTTATGATTTGGTTCTTTGCAGATTGTCTCTCCATCTTTTAGTTAGCTTGGATAAGGGTTTGTCTATTTAGTTGAATTTCTCAAAGAGCCAACTCTTTGTTTCATTGATTTTTTATATTGTTCTCTTTGTTTCTATTTTATTAATTTCAGCCATAAGTTTGATTATTTCCTGCCATCTACTGTTTTGTGTATGTTGACTTTTTTGTCCTAGAGCTTTCAGGTGTGCTGTTAAGTTGCTACCATGAGATCACTCCATTTTTTATGTAGGCTCTTAATACTATGAACTTTTCTCTTAGTCCTGCTTTCATTATGTCCCATAGATTTATTATGTTCTGTACTCATTTTCATTAAATTCTAAAAAGCCTTTCATTTCTTTCTTATTTCTGTCTTGACTCATTTTTCATTCAGTAGGGAGTTGTTCACTTTCCATGAGTTTGTAAGCTTTCTCCTGTTTCTGTTTTTTGATATTCAGCTTCAATGTGTAGTGGTCATCTAGTATGCAGGGAGTTGTGTCAATTTTCTTGTATTTTATGAAACTTGCTTTGTATACCAGTATGTGGTCTATTTTGGAGAAAGTTCTGTGAAGTGCATAGAAGAAGGTATACACTTATGTGTTTGGGTGAAGTGTTCTGTAAATATTTGTTAGGTCCATTTGGTTTAGAATGTATTTTAGGTCTCTGTTGAGATTTTGTCTGTATGATCTGTGCTTGTGTCTTTCTATTGGGGGAATTGAGGCCATTGATATTGAGAGAGATCAATGATCAATGATGGTTTTTTCCGGTAATGTTGTTACTGATGGTGGTGGTAGTGGTTTGTGTTTGTTTCCCTTCTCTTGGTTTTATTGTTTGAGATTATTTCCTGTTTTTCTAGCTTTAGTTAATCTCCTTGCTCTGAATATTTCATTCTAGCACCATCTGTAGGGCTTGATTTGTAGATTTGTTGCTGATTTTGTTCTTCTACTGGCATCTAGGCTTCTGTGTTTGGGGTGATTATAGGTCTTGGGTGATGACTTCCGGGTTGTCTTTGTTGGGTGGATGTTTCCTCGGTTCCTGTTCCAGAATTTTCAGCAAGTACATTGGATGTGTGTTTCCTGTTTCACTGGAGTGCTTGGCTAGTGTTCATGGGGAGTACGTACTGATGTTGCAGGTTGGAAAAGATGGAGGTTGATGTGCCATAGGGTCTGTGGGATCCATAGGAGGCATGGCCAGGGGAGGGGGACGGAAGGTTGCTGCAGCTGGTGTTCTGCTGAAGAGTTAGGGGCAACCCTGAGGATTAGGTGTGGGGGACTGAGAGGGTGAAGAAGGTCTGAGGGCAGCCTACCTGGTCTTCTGGTAGGCATGGTCTGTGTTTGAGGGAGGTATCTACCCGAGTTGGGGGCTGGAACACAGCAATGAGGGTGGGGGAAGGGAGCCCAGGGGGCCTGGTTTGTGGGATCAAGGGGTAGAGGAGGCTGCTACTAGTGTTCTGTTGCAGTGCTAGGGGTGACCCTAAGGACTCGGCCTGGGGAAACAGAGAGAGTAGAGAAGGTTCTTAGGCAGCCTACCTGCTATTCTGCAAAATTAATTTTGAAACATTAGCCAACAAGCTTATGGAAATCAGCACACGTTGAAGTCAGAGGACAGGCTGGGATGCTAAAGACTCAAGCACTACCAGACACTACATGATGTCATGGGTCACAAACTCTTCTTCTCTGTAATACCTCAGTCTTTGCTCTTAAGATCTTCAGGGAACTGGGTGATGTGCATCCCCATGAGGGAAGCGATCCATTTTACTTTGATTATATCTATTAATCCCATCTACAAATATCTTCTTAGTCAGGTCTACACTGGCATTTGGTCAAGCAGCTGGAAATGCTATTCCTGCCAAGTTGTCAGTTAGCAATTAAACAAATGTACATAAAGAGGGATCCTAGAAAGGTTTTGATATGTAGGCTACTTTTTTCAATACATTTCTGCTTTTCTTAATTAAAAATACATGAGAATAACAGAAAGAGTTGGAGAATCTGCACATTCGTTAAGTGAGAAAATATTTTTCTCATAAAATGGCTACTTTTTAAAAATTCATATAAGCATAAAAAATTAAGAGAATAGAAAATGCTTGGGCTTGATTTAAACATCAAAATATCGTATGCATATTTAGTTTTGAGAGGACAGTTCATGGGCACGTACAATTGACTCTTCAGCCATGTGCTCAGTGATCAACTTTGCAGAGAGTTCTAAAAGGTGAACCCTGAGAGATCTTGGAGGTCACATGAATGGCCCCATGGGTACACAGGGCCCAAAGAGAACTCCAACATGCATGACTTTTCCTGGTGACAGCATCAGGACTAAGTCCTGTCTCAATCAGGAAGAGCATCCATTAGCCTCATTATCCAATCTTGCTACAGAAGAAAGACAAACCCACATGAAACCTACATTCATCACCAAGTGGTTGCATGAGCAGCACCCTGGCCAGCTGTGAGCCAGATGTCAGTCCTATCAGAGGGGGTTTCATGAACAGATGTGGCAATTGACAAAAATTATGGGGCAAGGGGGAAGAGTCAGTGTCCCGTTGGGGTGGGGAGAAACAGGCTGCTGGGGTACTCTGAGATCGCTGCTGGAGGGGGGAAGGGAAGGGAAGAAGAGCAAGAAAGTGAGCTGTAGGTCAGGGGACAGCATCCTGGATAGGATCAGACGACCAAAGCTAAGAGGCCAGAGACCAGGTTCTCGGCCTTTCTTCGGCTTTGAACTTGCCTCCTTGACTTCAGTTCTCTCTATTCAGTGGTGGGGACAGTCCTAGTTATATAAAGGGAGATAAGTTTGTTTTTTTTTTTTTTAAAAAAAAGCTACAGTCCTACAAGCTTCCTTTGTCACTTAGAGATGGTATGTCTTGGAGCAAAGCAAGTAGATCCTCAAGCGTCTGTCTGGGGTTGAAGATGAGGCCCCTGTGACGTACCAGACCCAACACTTGGGGAGACCGGCTCTGACTCCTCCCCTCTTCCCACCCTGCCCTTTTCACAATGACACCCTAGAGATCTCTGCTTCCTCCCATCCCATGCTGACTCCTCCTGCTTCTCCACCAGCTTCCCCCCTCCCCGCCCCCAGTCAGCCTGCACTCAGCAGTTGTCCATCAGGGTACTACTGGGTGTCATGGGCTATGCTGGTTTATCCTCCTAGGGCCAGCACGCTACCCTTGAAGCTGCTGCTTCGGCTGCAGTAGACCTCCCCTGCAGAAGAAATACCAATGCTTCACCCCGAAGCCTTGCTGTGTTGTGCCCACCCCCAGTCATGGCTCTAGGAACCTTTAAGGACAATTCTTCATGGTGAAAAAGCTGGGAGCTTTGCTAGGAGGGGCGGAGTGGACGCCCCGGCATGGCTCCTGACAGCTGGCACTGCTGAAATATTGATGATTCCCTCCTACACTCTGGAATCCAGGTGTGGCTGTCTTTGTGCGTCTCTCCCTAGTAGTAACAGGGCCCAAAGAAGACTCCCATTGTTGAGGTACCAATGAGGTAAAGTCTCTTAGGATGTCTTCCCAGGCTCTGCTGATATCTGTAATCCAGTATTGAAGCCAGTCTGTGGGGTCTGACTCACACCTGCATGCAAGATCAGCCCAGGGGAAGCTGGGGCAGAGAGCACGAGCTTCCTCTGGCAGAGGCTACACAGAGCAGTGTGGGGCCTGGGAAGGAACTGATCGTAATCTAGGTGTCTGAGGATGGGGACTCATTGAGTGAGTCACACTCAAGTCTGAGCTCATCCGGGCATCATGTGTTTGCAACATTGCTCATAATGTCAATGCCCAAGGTACAAGCTAGGAGGAGCCTCTGACAGCCTCCTGTTTTTGAGCTCCTGAACATTTCCAGTGCTCAGGCTCACTTCCCAACACCGATAGCTTCCCTGTCAAAATCTGAGGCCCTTGTTTGGCTCCCTTGCCTTTTTAGCTTTCTGTACCAGTTCCCTAGCTGAGCAGGAAGCCAGGAAAGTATCAGATCCAAAGCACAAGGGTCCTCCACCTCAGATCCCACCCCCAAGGAGCTGAACAACCAACAAGCCCCCTATTGCCTCCCATGGAACACATCCCACCAAGGCCTCATGGTGAACTCCACCATTTTATGATCCTAACTAACTGTAGCTCCCAATCCCTTCTTTCCTAGTTAGGTTTGGAAACCACCCTGCCATCCCATAGGTCCTTCAGAATTCACCCATCTCCCTACCCAGCTTTGCCACAGGAGGTACTCCATGCCAGGCAGACAGAACTGCCTCTCACAGCAATTGCCACCTCAGTCATCCTTAGCGCCCCTTTACTGTGTGAGGGAAGAACTGAAGGCCAAGAGGAGTTAGGAGATTTGCCAAGCCCCACACTGTTTGGGTGCATAACATGTCCCATGGTCTTGGCCTTTCCACATCCTGTCACTGCTTCTTCTGTGCAAGTAGCACCTTGCTCTGAGGTCTGGCTTACCAGGCTCTGTGTCTGGCTGGTTTGGCTCAGCTCCCTAATGAACAGGGCACCAACTGCTCTCTTGGTTTCTCAGATCACATCCCAGGACACTTTCCAGGAGAGAGCAAAACATGTCACGCTATTCAAGCGCCATCTTCCTTTGATCTCCTTGGAGCACACTAGGGATTCCAATGTGCTTGCTCTTGGTGATCCTCCGGGAGGGGCCCGTCCTGTCTAAACTAATGGCTGCGACACACAGAAGGCTAAACAGCAGAGCTGTCTGCATAAACCCAGCTCTTGCTGTTGCTCTAGGATTAGAAAGATGGTAAGACACAGTAAAGAAAATGTGGCAGAAGAAGAAAAGGAGTGTTTGGGTCAAACAAGACAAAAATACATCTTGGGTGCCTGTCTTGGTATGCTGGAACCACTGGGAAAGTTACCCAGCTTCTTTGAGCCTCTGTATGTTCCACTAGAAAATTCAGATGATGATCATTTCCTCAGGATGGCTGAGCTGGAGCAGGAGATGCGACTGACTCCTCTATACTAAGCTAGAACTGCATTTTGTAGCTTTTGTCCACTGACTCCGTGGTTTTGCCTTTCTCTAAAGTGGGGGTGTATATGTATGTATATGTTATATGCACTCACCTCACGTGTATAGTCTAGCCTCATTGAGAAGGGAAAAAACAGCTTCAGCACAAGGCCAGACAGCTTGGTGACAAGACACTACCCCACAAATCAGAGCCTGTCTTCTGTGCCACCTGCTGCATTCCCCGGTACAAGTATGCAACATCTCCACTCTCCAACACCATCTGATGAAAAGCATAACCTTACTGTCTTCTTCATGGCGCTGTTCAGACAAGTCTTACAGTTTGTGTTGCTATGATGAAGTGTGTAAGGATGGGTGTGTTGTTAAGAAAGAAAGCTTATTTGGCTCCTCATTCTGGAGGGTGGGGAGCATGGCAGACCATCTGCATGGCTCTGGGGAGGGTCCTCCTGGCAGATGGCACCTCAAAGGTGGAAGGGCATTTCCAGGGATACCTGAACCTTTATAATGTAACCATTTTTATGGGAATTAACCCACCCATGAGAACATTACTCTCTTCTGAGGGCGATCCCTATTACCCTCTTACCTTTCAAGAGACTCGACCTCTCAAAAGCTTCACTGCCACCACAGCAGCACACTGGGGACCAAGCTTCCAGAGAAGCATCTAGCCATAGCAGGAACCATACATCTGAGGGAAGCTATGGTTACATCAGCCCCATCCCCCATGTTGTTAGATGTGGTTCCCTGACTAAGTAAGTCAGGAAACAGTGGCCTCGAGACTTCTTCATAGAGAACTCCATGCCTTTCATCTGCCCATATGCACGGGGCTCTCTGAGACAGGGATGTGCGTGCCACGGCTCTCAGGAATATCGGACGTTGAGCAGACATTTGGGAAACTGTATGATGATGAGCCCGGCACTCCACTTGATAGACGTGGAACTCGGTTTTCACATCAGGGAAGATGAAATACTCCACCCTCTCACTATGTTAGCTCAGCGTGCAGTGCAGACCATGACCCAAGCAAAGCGGGTAGGTGAGTACTGGCACCTGTGATGGGTCCTCTTCCCCTCTACATGCGCTGTGTGGGCGCAAACTCTTTCACATGTGTGATCTCCCTCTCCCGTCCCACCCCCACCCCAAACACACACAAAGATTAAAAAAATCTTGAGCCAGATCATTCATGATGTCATCAAATGAAAGTACTATTTAAGGTTCAAAAAAAAAAAAAGAGCTCAAAACCTTAGAGATGACATCTCTGGGGCTTCTGAGGAGCTATGGGACAGTGGGCATGAAATAACTAGCTTTTTTTTTCTTCATTTCTTTAAAAAAACAAACTATGTAAGCCGCGGGTCATGCGAAAGGCAGAACTCAGCGTTAAGGCTTGCAATGCAAAGTCCACAGTCTTCTGAGCATGCGCAAACAGGCTCTGCTTCTTCTGTTGGGGGAGAATCCTCGGGAAGCCATCGCATGCAGGAGCAAAGTGGCTGGGCAGTGTGGGCCCCATCACAGCTCTGTGCTTTCACCCAAACTGTGTACTCACCTCTGTTAGCTCTCTGCCCTAGAACAGACGCCTGAGAGTGTGGACTTGTAAAACGACAAGGCAAAGGTTTATTCTGGCCCACGGCTTAGAACATTTACCTTCTATTCCATGGTCGGCGGAGCTCCTTGCCACCAGTGATTCAGAGCCCCTCACAAGGCCCTGTCTTTCCAGTTTCGCTGCCTCCTAGCAGGGCCCCATCAGTTTTTAGAAGGTGTTCATGATTTGGGCCATTGCTGTTCTCATTCAAAGGCCGTGAGGCCTCCATCTTGAGTCTTGTTTCAAATATGGATTCTCCAGAATCGTTCTCCATTCTAAAACAGGGTAGGATCTGCGTCTCTTGTTTCTTTTTTATCCTCTGGCTACCACCACCAAATAAACATGCTGTACATAAATGTCAAGATCAAGGCAGAGTTTCCTGAGGCATCCAGAAGACCATGTGGAGAATTTATGGGGCATGGCCATCTCAAAGGGCTTTCTTGACTTTTCTTATCTCACCAAGACAGGCCCCGATTATGCTGTGTTTTCGCTGGAGCACCCCGCCACCTGAATTTACTCATTTACCAGGTCTGAAGCCTGGACAGCTTCAGTTTTTTATTACCAGATTAGAATCAGGGCTGGAGGATGCAAGCAAGGGGACAGATCTCAGCCTTTGACCTTGTTACCACAGAGATGGTTCAAATCCTCGCTTTACAACATTCCAGCAGGGCGGGGGAGGGGGGAGCTTGCTCAAGTCACTTTGCTTTTGCTCGACTCAACCACCTTTTGAAGAAAATGAAACTAGCAGCCCAATTTTCCTGACCATTTCGTGAGCAGGATCAAAGGGATAGGAGGCAGGGAGCCTGCCACATGGCAAAGGGAAGGCGCTGGGTGACTGGCGGTGACAGTGATGTAGAGAGGAACTGAGGAGTGTCTGAACCCAGATGGTGACTGTCACAATGGGAAGGGGAGGGACAGGTGCATGTGCCAGGATGTCTCAACATAGACGGGGGCTGCTCTGGAGCGAAAGCAAGTGATGACAGGTCCCCGTTGAAGAGATTAAGTGCTTGGCCTTGCATGAAGCTCCAGAGTGCCACTCATGATGCAGCCTGACAGCCGAGCAACAGGGAGCGCGGTGGAAGGAAGCCAGGTGTCTCCCAGGGTCTCTGGGGAGGGAGGTGGATAAAGGGACGACTTAATGAATTAAAATAATAGCTGGAGGTCTGCCTGGTGTTCATGCAGATAAACGGCAAGGCCACCTGCTTGCTGAACGTGGAGGGGAAGTTGTTGTGTGATGTCGGACTGTAAGCTGTAACCCGTCTTTGGTAACCTGATGATGGCCTGCCCTGTTTTATTTGTGGGTGCACGTGTTTCGTGTGGCAGGATAACTGCTGAAGCATGAGGTTGATATGTATTGCCCTAATTTTGAGCCCAGCCATAGTGACTAAGAACAGCATATTGGCATACTTAACCACTCTGGGAAGCAGAAAAAGGAGCCCGAAGCCTTCGATACCAGACGAGAAGAGATCCAACAGCTGAGTTAAGCCCTCAAAAATATGAGTTTGGTTGTGTTGTTTTGTCTGCTTGGGTCTCGGTTTTCCTCTCTGGGTCGTGGGTATATAGGGAAACTACCTCTTTGGATTTTTCTGAGGCACCATGAAAATAGCATGGGGAAAAGGGATGCCTGGCCCATAGGTGCCGCTCCATGCTAGTTTGCTTTTCTCCAACATCAGACCTAGAGTGTTTACATCACTGTGAGATGTTATAGTAGATAGACAAGGGAGAAGAGAAGACAGCTCAAAACTCTCCATGTGGCTTTAGATGTCTGTGCTCTGCTTTTGACATGGGGCAGAAGGAGAACTCAAGCCTGAAGGCAGAGTCAGCACCAAAGCTTTGGTAGGCTGCATGGTGAAACTGTCACGTGATGGGGGTAGGATAAGAAGATGTAGGAATGGAAGAGAAGAGAAGGAGGAATGGAAGGAAGGGATGAGACTAAGAAAAGAGTGAGTTTGGGGGCTCTGAGAACTGAGGAACTTGTATTTCTGTACAGCGTGGCTATGAGACCAGGCAGAGCATCTGGGGAACACAGAGGAGATCTCAGAGGTACTGCTAAATGCTAATGAGATGCAGTCTGAGAACATCCCCTGTCCTACAGGAAGGATGCTGGAAGAGCAGGGCTTGGTCCCTAAGAAGGATCTCAGAAGGTAGTTTGGACATCCTGGTAGGGAGCTTCTTTTTTTTTTTTTTAAAGCATGGTAGGTGAAAGAGAAAGATTCAGTCAGGAAGGACGTTGTTCAGTCAACCACCATGGTGGTGTCCTTCTAAAAAAGGGTCTTCTAAAAAAGACAGGAGAAGTCCAGAAGAGACCAGAAAGACCCTCATTTACTCATTAGGAAGCCTTTGCATGGTAGCCAGACAGTTCGTCGCATGCTTCTACCAGCTATTCTTATAAGGCCTAGTTCACATCTCCCATATTATGGTGACAGAGAAATAGCTCACCTTAATGTTTTGATTACCTTTTTCAAAGAGGAGGAAAGGTCTTGGTTCCTTAATGCCATGAGGGTGCCATGGAGTCCTGGAGATCATATGTGTCAAAGGGCAGCAGAAAGGACAGAGGCCTTGGGCTGGACACCAACTCTGCTGGCTTCTTCACTCTGTGACCTTGACCAGGCAGCTGAAAAACTCTGCTCCCCTGTTTGCTCAACTAAAAATCAAGTGAACGTAGGCAGGGGTCTGATGCCGATTCTCTAGCAGGAGCGTGCCCTATAAAAGCTAATTTAAATGTGAGAAATTATGAATCACCAGCATGGCGGAGGCAAAACAGACCCAGAATGTATCATGTGACTGCCCTGTACAAGACACTGATCAAACCTCCTATTTTTAGACCCTTTCTACCTTGACTCTTGGGAAGCAGGTGCTGTTAGTACTCTCATTTCACAGATGGGAAAACTAAACAGAACTTATCAGACACCAGCTGAGCCGGGGTGCCAGGGCCAGCTTCGGAACCCAGGTCAGCTGGGTTTGCTACTGAGCTGGGCAGACTCGGTTGATCTTTGAAGAACCCTCGTCTCTCGATTTTACACGGGCAAATCCCTGTAACCAGGTCATCCTCAGAATCCTCATTTAAAAAGCTGTGCTAGTTCTCCTTCAAAATGGTTCCAGGTAATATGGTGTGCCACTGTGGCCAGCAGATGAATTAAGAAGTCAGTGAGCATTGCTGTCTCCCTTTCTCAACCCTAGGAAGGAGAGGCCAGGGAAGTTTCTCTAAGTCTTGGCTTACGTAAGAGCAGACAACATTAGGAAAGGAGATGGTAAAGGAAGGGAATGAGGGACTGGGAAGATGGAGGAGACACACTTAAGTGCTTTCCATGCAAGCAGAAGGACTTGAGTTCAGTCAGCACCACAGATGTAAAAACACCAGGTGCCTGTATCTCAAGAACCAGGGAGGCAGAGACGGAAGGATCCCTGGGGCTCACTGGCCAAAGTTATTAGTCTAGCTAGGCTTCAGGCTCAGTGTGCTACTGTGTCTTTACAAATGAGACAGAGAGCATAGAAGAAGACATGTTCCGTATGGACAGATCTAGCTTCCATACGCACATGTGTGTAAAATGAACCTACACACAAGCGCCCACACAAAGGAGTGAAGGAAATAGTTATATAGGGGTTGGCAAGGCCTCATATGACATAACCAGGTGATAACAAGTCCCACTGGAGACGCTCTGAGAAAGGGGCCAACGGAGCAGTGTTCCAGAGCAGGTGGATGAAGAAAAACCAACGAGAGTGCTTTTTATTTCCCACGAGGGTAGAAGGATCTTTGAAGGGAAGGACACCACTGGGAACTCTGGGTAGGTTTTACTTGAGGTAAATAAAGGGATGGTTGGGGTGGGTTTTTTTTTTTTTTTTTTTTTTTTTTTTTTTTTTTTTTTTTTTTTTTTGGCCCAGAGGCAAATATCCCATGCACATAGACCTAAGTATGAGGAGAACTTGTTCGGTCTTAAACAAACAAACCTGTTTCTCCCTCTCTCTTTGCCCCCTGTGGTGAGTGGTAGTCAAGGGTGGAGAGAAAGATAAAAGCTTCTCTTTTTGTTGGGGAATAAAAATGTATGCCACAGAGATGGGTTGGGACCAACACTTCAGCTTCTCTTTTCCCACAAAAAAAAAGGTTTTAATTTTAGCATGAAAATTTGATGAGCAAATATGTAGCCTTGCCTGGGTCGATACGTACATTTCAGATGCATTTACTGTCATTACGGAGAGAATCTCCAGTTCGTGGACCATTAAGAGAAAACACGGAGGAAATTAGCTAGCTCATGCCTAGGGTTCTGCGGGCACCGTGGGGAAGAGATGCTCTTCCTGCAAGTCGTGGTTGGTAAAGGGAGGTTTCTGGAAAATGGCCTTGCTAGGGGCACAAGCAGCTAATCAGAACCGATGCGGGGGCAAAGAAGGAGGAGACGCAGATGTAGATACCGGCGTGCATGTTAATACAGTCCGGTCCCCTCTCTGTGTCACCAACCGGCCGTGTGACTGATTTGTTGACATGTTCATTGTGTCCCTACTGTGTTTTCTCAATGTTCCATACATGGACTAAACCCATGAGCCCCCCCACCCCCCCGTTACATTCAGGTGGTATAAATTGTCATAGATGAATATATCTCCCCAAAATGTGCATGAAGTCCTAGCCTCCCAAGAGGAGGGCTGAGATGATGGGGCAAGAAGGCATTATTTTGGTAAAAGGAGAATGCTGGGAGAAACACTTGTTATCCGATTAGCACTCATTTCGGAGACACAAACACCTTCCAAGCCTCCTATCCAGTCTTGGCTGCACAGAGAAGCACAAGAAGGTGGCCAGTTATGAGTCAGTAAGCAAAAGTCTCTCATTGAAGCATAATCCTACCAGAACTCTGAGGCCAGCCTCGGAGCTCGCCGAACCGTGTGCAGACAAACCCCTGCTGTTTAATTCCCACTGTCTAGATCCTTTGCTATAGAAGACCAAACTGAGAGACAGGTTACTAATAAAGATGTATTTGGAATATGTGCTTCCCTGCTGGGATGTCCTGTGCAGGAATTGAAGGACAGAGATAAACAAGGTGCTGGATATGGATTGTAGGCAGGGAGAGGCTATGACCTGAAGTATAGCTGCCAGGAGAGATCACACCCAGCCCTCTGAGCCAAGCCAATGGCTAGCCAGCACAGAGGACAAAAGCCCAAACTTTTAGAATTGTTTTCCGACTGTCATCTAAGGATGCTAAGCCCCAGCTTCTTCATCACTAGCTAAATGACGCCAGGCTAGTGCATCACAAATTGTGCTGTGTGCTGAGATTGCCTAGAGGGCCTTTTAAGTATGCATCATAGAGCCACTTCCTGAGGGTCTAATTCAGGAGGTTCAGAGTCAGCTTGGGAATCTGCATTTCTCCTGAGACCCCTGCTGCCACTGCGGCAACCTTCACAGCTGCTAAACCAGGACCTTGCTTGGGAACAACTGCCCTGGGTAATGGACCTCCTTATCTTAGTTCCTCAGTTCTAACCTGGGAATGATAATTCCTGCATCATATGGTAGCCGTTCATCTTGGACACCCAGTTTTCAGTGATTGAGAGCTGCTGTTGCTATTTAAGTCTTGCCAGCGAAGACAGAGTGTGTCAAGACCTCTCTACCAGGAGTCCCTTCTCTGGGAGAAAATGCCCTGGGCTAAGCAAACAGGCTGGATGAGGTAGTCTCAGTCTTTTCAGGAGTTAGGACCACAGGGGTGAACTGGAGATGACAGCAAGATGAGCAAACGTGGAAATTTTGGCGTCTGTTGAATGGAGAGTGGGCAGGAGAGCGAGCTTGACTGGGGTGTTCTAAGCAGGAGGAAGTGACGTGGCTGAGAAAGGATGTCTAGCCAGGTCACCCCCATCATCCAATGAATGAAACTCTGCACTGAGATAGCAAGAACGTCCCTGAAGTGTGACATCATGGCTTGTTTTTAGTCTCAAGCCATGAGGGACTGGTGAAGGATTTATCCAGGAAATCATGAAACTGCAGCAGACTCCTTTGGGGAATAAGTGCTTGAAATGGCATAGAAAATGCACTGAGATGTAGTAGCTGTGTCTGCAAGCTGGGAGACAAATGTCACAGACTATGAGGGGAAGGGTTGGGAACTGTTGTAAAGAGCCTGTCTGGGGGAAACTTGGGCTTGAAATCCAGCCTACAGACTGATTAATAAGTCTCTCTGACATGAGGCTGGGTTTCACCAGGAGAGGGCTGGATTTCGAATAAATACGGGCCACACAAGCTTAAGGTCTTAGCTTAGGTTCCTAGTACCCGCGTAAACGTTAGGCCTGCTGGTGTGAACCTAGAACTGTAGCACAGAGCAGGAGAGACAGATGGGTCTCGAGGCCACCCGCCTGTTGGCCTAGCCAACTGGTGCTCTCCAGGGGTGGTAAGAGACCTGTCCAAACAGCAAGATGGAGAGCAAATAAAGAGGGAGATGAAGATGCCCAACATTAACTTCCAGCCTCTACATACACAGCCATACAAGTGCAAGGGCACCCTCACACTCAAGTACAAGCCTTCACACACAAACACACACTGAGAAGGTGAACTCTGGTACCTTCAAGGCCAATACTTTCTTGGGTCATTCTTGCAAACCCAGCAAGCTGAAATCCAGCCTGTGTTGTGGGATAAGGTCCAAACTGCACAAGCCTATGATGTGGCTGCATCCTAGAGATTCCCCCTACCTGGGATGCATTAGATTCTTCTCACCTCCTTGAAATTGCTCTTTACTCCTTCTTGGGTAATGCTCCGTGTTATTTATTGCCATGGCCCTAGACACAGCCCCTTTAGCATTTTCTCTGGGAAACTTTCTCAGATTCTTGCTGATCCAGTGAGCTGTCTCCTCCTCTGGATTTTTTTCTCTCAGAAACTCATCCATCTCTGCTGCATTTGTGTTCTCTCCTGCTGCGAACGTCCATTGTCTCTATCCCCCTTGTTTTTCTCTGCCGGTCCATGGCTAAAAGAGAGCCTGCCTGTAGAGAGGGTTATCTGGATGAGTGGGGGAGGGAAGGAAGAGGCATCAGTGGGTGTGTAAAAGAATGAAGATTTTTCTTTGTGATCAAAAAGAAGCTCTGTGCTGTCTGTGCTGATCAACTTCATAAGATGAAGATTTGCCAGAAGTTCCAGGTGGCCGAAGCCTCGGGCTTCGTCACTGCCTTCTGTGAGCAATGTTCACACCTTCCCCGGCTCTTCTCCCGGTTCTTGGTCCCCACCCTGTTCTCCCTGGCCCTGGGCCAGCTTCGCTTTGTTTTTTTGGGAGCTCCACCTGGCTCCAGAATGCAGTGAGCCATACCTCATTACCTGCTAAAACACAGTGCAGATGCTGCAGGCCAAAACAAGCATTCACATCCTTCCACCGCTGAAGCAGGGCCAGAGGAAAGTTAGGGAAAATAGGCTGCTGGATGCTGGCCACCACATCTATGGCATTTTGTCTCCAAAGTCCTTCCCAGAAGGAATTTATTAACTTAACAGTACACTGACCACATGAGAAACAGGTTCTTTTCAAAGCTATGGGAACTTTAAGAGCTCTAAAGAGTAAGGTCTTCCATATGATGTTCATTTGACAACCAAACCCGAATTTGTAGCATCAAAAAAAGACTGACATTTACAAAGACTTTTGGAAGTCAGTACAAAGACTGGACCAGAGCTGACATGTATTCATTTGTCCGTTCACTTTCAATAAAATTTCAGTGGTCCCTAAGAGTGACTGAAACAGAAACAACTCTGTAGAAGCTACAGTATGAACTCGGAACTATTAGCGTAAGTGCAATTAGGATTCCTAGTACTAGAATAGGTAATGACCTGAAAGAATAAATAAATCAATAAATAGTAAAGTAACCAAATCCCACACATCTCTCTGCAGCATTACTGCTGTTAAAATTTTTCTTATGCCCACCCAATAATTCTTTATGTAGCATGTCTTGACCTCTTTACTCCTACAGGACTTGGAGGCTTTTTGCTCTCCCCACCCCGACTATTCTAGTACTCTATCCTGTGGTTCAGTCACCTTCTTCTAAGGAAAATGCTCCTGAATGTGTATGTTTCACCCTCAGTTATGCTTCATTTGAAAAAAAAAGGGTTGGTCTTCATCATTTGAGTGTGTCTTGCCTCTTGAAAGTGTGTGGCCTAGAGCAGGCATTGGAAATGTAGTTATGGTTGGATCTTCTATCCTGTCCAGAAGGGTAGAGATGGGGGATGGATTGTAAATTCTGTTATATGAATGAAAAACCAAGATAAATCTCTCTCCAATGGCCTTTCTGCTCACCCACCAGAGGGAGAACTAGAAAAGGAAGATGGGTACAAGACACTCTCTCCAGGTTTCTACACCTCTCGTGTCTGCTCAGCCTGGTACCTTAGCTCACAAAACACAACCCTTATTAGAGGAGATTAATAGTAGACCTGAAAGCTTGTTCCCATGCCCTGTGGAGAGAAAAGAAGTCACTCAATGTACATGAGATGGATTGTTTACCTTGCTCTCTGCAGTGATAGAAAAGCAAGAATGGAGTGGAAGAAACTCAGGGAACTAAGGGGGAGATTAAAATAGTGCACGAGGCCAGCTACAAGGTATATGCAGAGCAGTGAGTCATTTGACTCTCTTCCCCAGGTTCAGTGTGTGCTCATCTAATGAGACAAGGCATGGGCTTCTTTTCTTTGTCTTACAACAATTATTAGATGTGATTTCCTGAAAGTATAGATTTCAAGCTCCTCTTAAAATGGTGACTTTGTAAGGGGATGTAGAAATGGATCATCAGCTAAGTGAATGTCTGCTTTTAGAGAGGGCCCAGGTTCAGTTCCCAGCACCCACATTTACTGACTTACAGCCACCTGTAACTTCAGGTCCAAGAACTCTCATCTTCTACTCTGGCCCCTCTGAATACTGGATGCACACAGTGTACATACAGACATATACTCAAGCACATACACATGCGATGTGGATTATGCTCATTGTCAATAATGAAGCTCACTGAATGATAGCAGGGCAGAAAGAGACTGGGCAAGACCACCTGGCACAGGGAGAATGCTGAGAGAGAAGAGTGGAGTCAGAGCAGTTGTGGCAGATGCCAGACAGCTGCAGAACAAGAAGGATGTGTAAAAAAAATGAGATAACAAGCTATGAGCCATGTGGCAGAATGTACATTAATAGAAATTGGTTAATTTATATGCAAGAGCTAGTTAGTAATAAGCCTGAGCTATCAGCTGAGCATTTATATGTACTATAAGCCTCTGAATGGTTCTTTGGGAACTGGTGGGCAAGATAGGAAGTGTCTGTTATACACATACACATAAATATATAAATTTATATGCATGTAAATAAATAAATAAACATTTTTATCTGAAATAGGTACAGCCTCAGGTACCTTTGAAGCTAGATGTTTGCTGCTGTCTTGTGTCCCTATGGGGCTTGTGCTCTCTAGTTTGTCAAAGTCCTCACAACTCCCAGCTGCTCTGTATGCCTCTCTGGCTCTCTTTATTCGTGAGTACCATCAGGTTGGTTCCTACCAGCCTCTGATCCGCAGTGAGTGTTTGAACCAGAAAGTAGAGAAGGTCAGAAAGAGTGAGTCTTGCTATTAGCCATGGTCAAGCACCGTGACATCACTGGACTAGAATATCATCATTCCTGTTTTAAGACTGATGACTCTAAGACTCAAGTAGGGTCAGTATAATGACCATGGCAACAAGCAACAAGGTGATGGAGCACAGGCTGATCTGGACCCAAACTATCTGTCCTGTCGGAACTATGCCAAGCACCCAATAGCACTTAATGCTCCCTCCCTCCTCCAGCTTCGGATTTGCTTTGAATCTGAACTTGGATGCCGAACCTGAAGGTCTAACTCATTTGCATATTAATTGAATGTGGTCTGAGAGAAGGGTCATCAGTTCCGGTGCACAGTCGAAAGTCACATTTTTAAAAGCCACAGTTAAGCCAATGTGTCATTCACTGGTTCTTGACCAAAGGAAGGAGACAGAGAAGTAATTAAGTTGCCTGGGTGTTTGGACTTCAGTATTCAGGCCCCTAATTGTCAAAGGCAGGAAACTGATCACGGAGGAACGGGAGTTCTGCTTTACTACATCAGGAGCCACAGTTGGTTGTAAGCATGACAAGAGGAGTTATAACTATGGAGGAGGATGTATATAATTAAATGTCAAAACATATTTTGAAAAATGGGTTCAACTCCTCAAATCTCCCAGCAGGATCAAACAGAGAAACTCTTTAATAAGCCTGGTTCTGCCTGTCACAGAGACCTGAGGAGGCAGACAGTCCCACACTAGGCTGCGCATACTTCTCTTCCCAAGCAGGTAACGCTTCCTGTGTCAAGTGTGCAAAGATCTTGGCATGTGTCAGAAACTTCAGTGCGTTTCCTTTCTCCATTAGATCTGCAGTCATGCTTCAAAGCAAAGTCTTTCCCACTGGAGACACCTCTTCACCCCAGACATTTCTAAAGGGAAGCGATAGAGATGTACAAAATGCAAGCACAAATCAGGCATTTCTCGATGATAAATCATAATAAATTATATTTTGAAATAAGTATTTGCTATGCAAAGGACTTTACCATGTGTTAAGATGGAAACAAATTTGCCTACTAATGAGATAGATGGATGTACTTGTTGATTTATACATAAAGATAAAAGCACAGACCATCCTCGAAGTTCTGCAGGGCTGATCAATGTTTGGGTTTATAATCATCAATACTGAAAACTCTGCTTTGCATAAGTACAAGATACAGAAGGATATCTGGGCCATTTCAGTATTTGTTGGAATTTCTGTGCTAATCCCAAGTTAAACTCAGGTAGTGATTTTATTTTAATGGCACGAAAGTCATCAATTTGAAACAGCAAACTTTAAATCAAACACATTAACGCAATACAATCCAAAGATTACTGATTTGATATTCAGAGCCTACGGACTGCCATTAGGAAAAATATTAAAAGGTTTTGTTCTCAGAATTAAAGCATTATGTTTTGAGACAGGAAAAAACTGGATGTGTGCTACAAATGTAGCTAGTCACGGTGTCCCACACTCGCCTCAGAGTGGAAGGGTTTCCCACCATATTCCTAGTGTTTCACAGCAGAACTGCGTGTGTAAAGCAAAGGGCAGGTTGTGTGTTCAAACCGAGCAAAGTCACACAATTCAACATGAACCAACACTGCCAGAAACACCTCAGCTGCATCCCATGTTCCATATTTGATTAATCTTTCACCATTATGAGGTCAGAAACCTTTACTGTCTCTAATATTTAAGTAAGAAGTTGGGCTTGAACATATGATTTGCTCCCATTTCAAACGTGAGAAAGCTGAGCTTCAGAGAGCTGTAACTAATATTCCCTTTTCATTTCCTTGCCTCGCCCCCCTGCCATAGCCAACCGCCAGCTGCTTTCACCACAGACCCCATCAATCACCAACTGGGCAGGAACGGTATTAAGAGACCAAATTCTGGATGTTGATAACCCAGGTTCAGAGTCACATGTTTCAGAAACAGAAGCAGAAGCCCCTCTGGACCCAACCTTCTCATCAGAAGAACTGAAACTCTGGCTCCCTGGGTTCTCAAGGAAGTAAAATGAAATATGTGTGTGAGCGACTGGTGCATCTTGAAATCTCCAAAGTTTAGTGTTAAACTGTCATTGTACATATGTACACACATATATCAATATGTTATATACCTTAAATATATAATATTTAAGTAAAAGGAGGACCAAGAAAGGGCTGGAAACTCAGGGGAGATTACATTACATCTCCAAGATCTGAGGCTGGAACTAAGACCTAGAAACAGATACAAAATAGAGTTCTAGTGATGTCTAGAATAATTTACCCTTCACATTCATAAGTGTGGACCTGCCCTTGTTCTTTCCCAAGACAGCCAAAGCGAACACACAAGTGAATGGGGCAGAAGATGAATGGATGGATGGATGGGCAGATGGGTGGATGGATGGATGGGTGGATGGATGGATGGGTGATGGATGGGTGGATGGATAGGTGGGTGGGTGGATGGATGGGTGGATGGATGGGTGGGTGGGTGGATGGATGGATAACCAACAACATAGAAGAGGCTGAGATACAGATCAGAGCCAAGGACCATAGGAGGAAACAAGGTATCATTTAAATCAAAATGAAGTTCTTTTAAAAGTCACCTTCACCAATACTGCCTGGGTCATTTGTTTTTTTTTTTTTTTTTTTTAAAAAAACAATAGTTATAGAGGGAAAATGACTCATTGTTTGGCTATACTCTAGATGTACTAGATTGGAATTTGCTAAAGTAGAGTCAAGGGTGGGGGTGGAGGAAGGGAGACTGGATGCATCTTCCTAATTAATTTTTGGAACGTGGATTAGCATCACTTCTTTGCTGACTTGGTGAGTAGGAAATGAGCAGGAGAGGTTTTGGCATGGAAGCGCCCAAGGTTTACCTAAGGCCTGTCTATATCATGCACTCTTAGCTATTCTCAGTGACAGAACCCTTGAGGTACCAAAGCTGCGCTGCTCTCACAATGTCAACAGACACACAGTTTACCAGGAGGAGCCCTGAATGCTCCCAGCAAGCACCTAGCATAGTGCTTGGCACACACACAAACCTTCAGCGATTATTAGGCATTGCTGGCGGCAGGAGGTTTAAAGGAGAGAGCTTTCCGGGCACTCACAGTAGCCGCAGGTACGGTGAAGCAGAGCCTCCTATCCCCTGTTCCAAAGATGAGCATCAAAGGACCGGAGCAGAGAAATGGAATGTGGATGCAACGCGAACACCCAGGCTGCTTTCCCAGTCCTGCCCAGGCCAGTGCAATACAGCTCCCCCAGCAAACATAGCCGTTGGCGTCTAGAGTAGACACGTGGCATACTCCAGCCTCAGCTCAGATTTGGCCCCGGGTGGGATTTAGACAACAGGACAGGTGCCGTACACAGAGGGGGGTTGGGGAAAGGACTGCCGTGTAACTAACTACCCCTCTCCCTCATGGACCTCAGCCTGGGCTTCGCTCCACGTGCTAAATGGCATGCTGACACCACTTGGCATAGGCAGATCACTCGAATAGCTGAAGGAGTCAAACACAATAAAATGCTTGGAGGCTTTTAGAAAAAAAAAACATCAGAAACATTTACCACGATTTTATTGACATTCTGGTTAATAGCTCTCCTGGTCTGGCTTGATCCTGCTGGGATCTGCACCTTGGACTCGTTGTGCCTTCCCCTCCTCTTCTAGTGTCCCCCCAAGGTATTTGGTGTGAGCCTCCTTGCTGGTGGTTTTCACTTATGCTTCCATTGGGAGTGACCCTCCTGATTCAGCGGCAAGGTCACCAGGTCGTTCAAGGACTCCAGATACCTCTTTCCACTTGCCTGTCTTTCATACTTAGCACATACGGACCCCTGACATGGAAGATTTCCCAGGGGCACGCTGTGGTGTGTGGTCTCCTAGTGCTGCAGGCTCTCATGGCTGCTGCATGAGCGGCCTTTGTGCTGGGGATTTTTCCCCACAGATGGTGCCTGCAACTGTCCTGTAAGGGTGGGTGTAAGCTGGGCAAGGCTCAGCAGCCATGCTCAGTAGGGTAGGTGTGTCAAATTCCTTTTTTGGTGTCTGATATTGTCATCTCAGCATGCGTTTGTCAGGACACAGCTCTCACAGGTAGGGGTGCATCTGTAATAACCCTGAATAATTAACATAGTGATGACTTTATACTTTTAAAAACATATTCATAGCTATTTTGGTCCTTCTAATTTTCTCTTCCCTTCCTATATTTTTAATTTAATTTTTTTCATACATTATATTTTGATCATATGCTTTTCTCTACCCCAACTCCTCCAAGATCTGCCCCAAGCAATGTTACAATGTTACTATCTATCTATCCACCTCTAACTATTATCTTTTTTTTCTATCTATTATCTATCTATTATCTCTCTATCTCTATCTAACATCAATCTATCAATAAATCATCTATCTATACCTAATCTACCATCTATAAATATCTATCTGTCATCTATTTATCTATCATCTATCTCTCTACCATTTATATATCTATCATCTATCTATCAGTCTATCATCTATCTATATCGTATTTCTATCTATCCTCTACGTATCATCTATCTATCATCTATGTATCTATCATCTATCTATATCTATCATCTATTTCAAAACATAACAGAAAACAAAACCTGAAAAAAATCAAACAAATAAGATAAAAAAGTACCAAGACACAACACATGGAATCTGTTTTGGGTTAACTATCTACTCTCAGGCACCAGGCCTGGCCTAGACTGTGGTTCATATACCCAGGGACACTCCACTGGAGAAAACCTATTTTCCCTTTCCCAGCAAGTTTCAATTGCAAATAGTTTCTTGGTTAGTTGTGGACCCTGTGTCTGCTTCTCCTTCTCAGTGCTGGGATTTTGTGTGACTTGAACCTGTGCAGGTCTTGTGTGTGCTGTCTCATTCTCTGGGAGCTCATGTATGCAACTTCCCTGTTGTTTCTGACAGATGCTGTTTCCTTGGCTCTTAGAATTCTTCCCTTCTCCTCCTCCACACAGATCCCTGAGCCCTGAGAAATGTTTAATAAAGACATCCCATTTAGGCTGAGTCCTCCTGTAGTCTCCCGTGACTCGACACTCATCCCAAAGGATTCCTCTGTACTCTCTAGCTCTGTCTACAAAATAACATAATGTCAAAACTCAAGCACCACATAAAGTCCAACAGAGAAGGAACTCTGCCTGAATCTTGCTGAATAACTAAATGTTTTCTCCCTACTCTGATCCCCATTCTTGGTAGACAAAGACATCCTTTTATTAGACAGATGGCTTTATCCCTTTGTCTATGGGTGAGTAGCCTTCAAAATTAACCATGACTTAAGGTTGGACCTCAGCTGGTCATGGTTTAGTTCCCCATCCCATGGTGGCAAGCATCCCCATGTCTCTTTGGGCCCAGCATTCTCATATGGAAGATGGAAATAGAAGCACTCCCTACATTCCAAACTTATCCAAAGGGTTAAAAACTGTTAACTGAACACACACACACACACACACACACACACACACACCTTTTCAGCCCTCCTCGGGCTTCCCAAATTCCAAATACTGAATTCAAGCTGGCACGTTGGCCAAAGGCAACTGATGTTGTTCAGGGCACATCAAGCATCCCAAATCACTTTCCCAGACACTGCAAGCAGGAGGTGACAGTGTTGCCCCCTGCCCTCTGCTTCTCCATATTCCTAAAAGAAAACAGAAGTACAGGCTTTCAAAACTTGGATAGAAAATAGAGTGTCCACTGCTTTGAGAATAAAAACATAGAGTCGCCTGAGAAATATCTATGAAATTACTTCAGGGTTCCATTGCTGTTCACATTTACCCTTTTTCTGGGAGGGGAATGTGTCCCCCACCTACTATTGACGGCAGATCTGTCCATGTGACTGACTGGACCGAGAATATGCTATTGGGAATGAATATGCCACATCTGAGCAGGAGCCCTGGAACTCAGTATTGGTTCACCTGGTTTGTTTTCCCTCCACCCAAATACCTGGTCCACTGGTAAAGCTGAGCTGTAGCTCAGGTGGAATGAGTGGGAGAAAGCAGGAAAAATATCTCTTTATATAGTAAGCCACTAAGATAGACAGAGGGGCCACTTGTTAGGAAAAATATCTCTTTATATAGTAAGCCACTAAGATAGACAGAGGGG
>JABTXL010000611.1:3465146-3587535 GCA_025134845.1 Neodon shergylaensis | reverse complement strand
GGAAAAATATCTCTTTATATAGTAAGCCACTAAGATAGACAGAGGGGTCATTTGTTACTGCAACACAACCGACCCTGTTTGGACCGATACAAAATAAAAAGGTTGAGGTATCCCAATACCCAGGAAATGGCTGAGCCAAAGACGTGAAGGCAGATTGAGCTCTCGGTGTCCCGTGGAATAAAACCTTGCAGAATGAAATAGAGTGACATCACTAAATCGCGTATGGCCGAGAATGCACAGTCAAGAAGTTCTGACCTTAGCACACACTCAGAAGCCATAAAATCACTTGAGCTGAAGAGTGACAGAGTGAGGAGCCCTGCCCATAAGCCGGCAGATGACCTTGCAATCGATCCACTCACCAGAAGGGCTGAGGGGGCTGCACACTGTGGAGGGTGGAAAAACCGTTGGCTTTGAAATTACTGCCAAGGTTGCTTGCGTAAGCCCGTAGCAACGATGCCCATCTCAAAACCTCAGCCCAGAGATATTTATGTGCATGCCCACAGTCGTCTAATTACTCTGTATCAAGTACCATGTATCAAAATACCCTTCAAGATTAGAACAGGTTTAATTAAATGCACAGTGAAATCCACTTAAGATGAGCTAATTGGGTAGAACCTGATTTTCCTTCCCGCTGCATTTGACAGACACGAGGACATCCAAGGGAACAGAAAGCACACATAGAGATGACAAAGAGGCGGGGGTCAGAAGCTCAGGAGCCATGGCAGAGTCAAATGTGTGGAGCTGTGAGGAGCTGGGAACAAGCTCAAAGACATCCGTCTTCTCCTGTCCTTGTTAGGGCGTTATTCCATTTGGGCTCCTGCCTGGACTCAATCACCCAGTGTTTCACCTGAATGACTGAAATTGCCTCCCAGCCAGCAGCCAGACGAGCCTTTTAGGGCCTAAGTTAGATCATGTCAATCCTCCACACAAGATGTTCCGGGGCTCCCAATTCATTCAAAATGAAACCCAGCCAAAGTCTTGACCATGCCTCACAAGACTCTATATTATTTTCTCATACCCAAAGGAAATTCACACCCAGGCATGAATGGCCTGCCTGCATGAGCTCCCTCCCGGGCCCTGGCAAAGTTCAAAGCCAGACTGCCCCAACATGGGCTGATGCAGAAAGGGTGAGTCAGTAAGTGTTCAGTCTCTGGAAACACACACTCCTGGCCTCCGATATTACGGAGCAGCCTGACTCCCAAAGAGTGAGAAAGAATCACCAGGCATTACAGGACTATTAAAGAGGAAACACCTCTTGTGGGGTGTCAGTCTTGATGGCCATCAGTTTGATTTTAAGTTGATTCATTTTAGTAACAAATATTCATTATTTTTTGATATCATTTCTCCCGTCCCTCCAAACTATTGCAATACACACCTCCTCATTCTCTTTCAAATTTATATCTTCTCTTTTCATTGTTGCTACAATATGTTCTGTATATGCATATATATATGTATGTATGTATGTATGTATATAAAATCACTAAATACCACTTGCTCATACTATATAACATTGCCCATAGGTACGATTTCAGGGTTGACCATTTGGTAACGTTATTGCATAACCAATGGGCATGCTCTTCTCTGGGGAAGACTCCTTTTCTGCCTCAGCATTTCATCCATGCCTGTAGCTCTTTATCAGAGACAAGCAGGACTGAAGCTTTGTGAGCTGTGATGTAAATAGAAAAACCACTGCGGCTTTTTGTTATGGAAGTATTCAAGATGGCAACAGCACAGTGTTCAGCCGAGCTTTGAGTGTGGGCCAAGCAATGTCTTAAGACCTCACACCATGAACAGGGGCTGTGTCGAATCCTTGTTTCCCCTAAGCTACACTAAAATGGCTGAAAGGCCCACCTTGATTCAAGCAGCGAACTGGTGAACTCCTGGCCCCTGCATTAGGGAGGTCTGAAGCCCCACAGGCAGTCCTGGTTACCTGTTGGAAACAGTCTTTCTAAGGTTTAGATCTTGATTCTTGACCAGAGAGGCCCCTGGGCCTAAGGTGTGGCCATCTGCCTGTGGTATTTGGGGAGATGGTAAAATATTAACCAGTGATGTCTGACTGATAGAAGCTACATATTGAGGGTGTGTCCTGGAAGGGTTTATTGATCCCTTTTCTCCTTTGGATTCCTGGAAGACCTGTGGTAAGCAGTTTTTCCACTCCATGGTATTCTGCCTTGCCGTAGACACAAACGCAGTGGCACCAACTGACCACAGACTGAATGAATCCTTTGTGGTCCTGAAAGAAAATCAACTATAATTTCATATAAGCTAATTTCTCATGCGTTTTGTCATGGTGACCTCAAAAGCTAATTATCACAGGTCCTAAGGTCCCATTCTTTCTTGCCACATCTTAATCACTGCGGTTGCTGCGACAAAATGCCTTAGATTAGATTATTTATAAGGAAGAAAAGTGTGTTTTATCTCACAGTTGTCGAGATTGTGACATTTTCTAGAAACGGCAAGCTTCTGGTAATCTTCGTGCTCTACCATAACATAGTGGAATGGCAAGGGGGTCCTCAGGGAGGCAGCAACAAGGAAAAGCCACACAGGCCAAACTCAGTTGAGCAACAGCCCATTCCAACATGCCCAGCGCTGCATCTTTCAGACAAATGGATTATCGTGCAGAATATTGTTTCCTTAACAAGGCAATGGGCATTGAGGGATCCAACAAGAACTGGCCCGCTCTCATGAGAATGAACTCACCCCCGTGAGAGCTGTGGGAACCCATTCAGGAAGCTAGCTCTTCTGTAACCTCACCTTTTGGAGGTCGCAAGTTTGTGATCCTCCTGCACTGAGGGTTAAGTTTCACTCTGGGTTTTGGAGGAGACAGCGCCGGGGCCGTGGCAAATGAAGAGAACCTTGATGATCTTATCTCTGGCTCCTCCTTCCTCCTCTCATTCAGCTCAGTGCCACTGTGGGGAGATGTACCTTTGGGATGCTGTTAGGATGTGAGGATGGCTTCCAAGGGCTCATTCCACTGGTCCTTCTCTTATCTGATTGCCCCTCCCTTTCCCAAGAGATAAGCAGCGAGAAGCCTGCAGGTGCTATTAGGAAAAACACAGAAGAGAGCCAAGGCCTCCAGCATCTATCGTAAGTCTTGACTTCTGATCCCAGGCACCTGCTATGGGCCCAGGAATGTCCCCTTGGGTCCTAGGGTACAGTGCAGTGGGCATTCAAAAAGGCAGCTGATAAACATCCTACACTTCCCAAGAGAAGAGGGACAGATGCACTGTGCAGAGCAGTAGCCTCAGAGGCTGACATTCAGTGCCCTGGAGGGCTGGTCTGGGCATTCCTTGACTCCACTCCTGTCACTGCCTAAGACAGACCTCTGGCTCCCGACAAATATTTCTTCTTGAGTGTTCCCTGTGCCTCTGGCCTTGCAGCTCTACCCCTGCTGATTCCTCTTTTAGAAGGGACCACCTACATTGATAGATAATCCTCCCTTGGCACTCAAGGCCTACCTTGAGCGTTTCCACCTGGTTCTCACCTGTGCTCAGAAAGTAATCAACATCACTGAGGGCTCGACTTGAACTCTGTCTCCTGTCTACTTGTCTCCTGTCTGCCAACATCAGAGAGATCAGTCTCTCTTGTACATCGTCCCAATATTTTATCTGAAACCCTCTTCCATCACGATGCCTGTGACTCCATGAGTGGGCACTCGCTGTTTCCAATAACTGGTGCCTTAACTTTCTGTTGTCAGCAATCTCAGGGAGTAAAGTGGCTCCTAGCTCAGGCCAGGGCAGCATTGCTGCTTCCTTTGAAGCCACCTCTGGGATGCCTCCACTCTTGTATTGCTTCCTTCCTAGTAGTGAGTGTTCACAAAAGTCTCAAGCTTCACAGACTAACAAAAGAGAAGATACACACTATGTATCCAGGATGCTGGTCAATAACAAATCACCTCTCTTCTTTGCTTGATTATCAACTCCACAGTATATGGTCTCTAGCTTTTCTTGGGCATGACACAGACAGACTCACCTGAGAGCCAGTTAAATCTGTGCTGGTTTCTGTCCTGTCACCATCCAGGCTGTCCCACTAGCTTCAGTGAAGCATCTATCCTTAAATCTTAACAACCTTCTAGAAAAGGTACCATCTGCCCTGAATCATGAAGGGCTGGAGATAAGCCCAAGTGTTTCATTCGATGCCTAGTGTGGGATAGGCTTCCTATAGCTGATTGATGGAGTCAGGAAGGAAAGCAGAATGAGCTAAGTCCTAAATCCCCACATCTCACCCCCAGTGGAGGATCAAGCTGTTGCTTCAGAAACCTACAGGTTACCCAGTTTTACATTAAAGCACACCGCAATCCTCATGCATTCTACTGTTTTGTCGAAGCTAATACTAAAAGGAGTTTGAACTGTGTGTCCCTTGTGGAGTTAAGAGGCAGCCAGAAGGACCTTGAAGGGTAGGAGGGAGAGAGCAAGATGATGAGCTCTGGGCTAAACGTGAATGAAGAGATGGGTGGCTTATTTTGAGTTAGCTAAGCATTAACTATATGCGTGGACAAAATCTCCTCCCAGTGTGACTGAATTGCCTACTACAGACTCAACTACAAAATCAGGATAAAAACTTTCTGCTAGGGTTTCGGGACTTAGAAATGATTAAAGCATGTTCATATATATCATCTTGCTATTCCTTTGCCTATTTTCTTCACTGACATCCCAATGGTTTTCAGAGTGTGTGGATTTGCCTCTTTCTTTTTACCAATAGCTTTTTCCTGAGTTTGTGGACCAACTGTTTATCCTTCAAGTGTCATTGCCTCGACTGAGCTTTTACTGAAGCCACGTGTGATCATGGGCTGGCAATTGCCTCTGTGTGTGTGTCTTTCTCTCACTGGCCTAAGGCATATTTGGAAATCTATCTCCAGAAGCTAACATGCCAACCTCTGCTCTGCACATGTTTGCTGAATGAATGAAAGAGCAAATGAACAAATTATAGAAAAGTATAGGCTTGAAAGTGTGTCAGAGATGCTAGCTGATTGAGTTGCAAAGAAGAGAGGCAATGATCAGTCTAGAGCCACAGTGTAAAAAAATGATGCCAGGACTGGACTTGAAACACCAGGATATTTCCTAAACAGTATATATTAGGAGGTGGTCCATAAGAAAGCCTCAGGGAAGACAGACCAGTGTATGAAGTCACTAGGCAAGCCTAGTGTTGCATTTCTCCAAGTGTGATCTGTAGAACTAGCTTTAGGACAGGATGATCTGATGTAGTTTTGAAAGATTTATGTATCATTTTCCTAGAGGAATCTCAGTACCTGTCTACTGGTTCTGTAAAGAGTCCCATTTAATATGGTTAACCCTGTTTGACTCCAGAAACTTTTTTTCTTCTTGTTTTGTCTTTTTTGGTTGTGTGGTTGTTTCATTACTTTAATATGTATCCACATCCCAGGAAATGATATCTTGGAAGATGCTGACCAAGCATAGATGATATGGGCATAGTACCTTGAGATAGTCATTGGGAATATCTACATCCTATCTTTTACTGGTGGACAACTGAGGTCTTCAGAAAGACAAAATAGCATAGCCTGTGTCACACAGCACAAACAGATTCATCACTACCTTTTGTTGTGGGAGGCTGCATATTGGTTCCCAGCTGCTCAGCTCCAAAATAATCACACAGAAACTGTATTAATTAAATCACTGTTTGGCCCATTAGCTCTAGCTTCTTATTGGTTAACTCTTACATCTTAATTTAACCCATCTCCATTAATGTGTGCATCACCATAAGGTCATGGCCTACCAGCAAAGTTTCAGGGCATCTGTCTCCTATGGCAGCTCCATGGCTTCTCTAAACTCTGCCTTCCTTCTCCCAGCATTCAGTTTAGTTTTCCCCACCTAGCTAAGTTCTGCCCTGCTATAGTCCAAAGCAGTTTCTTTATTCATTAATGGAAGCATTAATCACAGCATACAGAGGGAAATCCTACATCAACCTTTTGACTAACTTCATAAAAAAGAACCTTAGGCCAGCCATGATGGCACACTCTTTTAACCCAACAGTCGGGAGGCAGAAGCAGGTGCATCTCTGTGAGTTCAAGGCCAACCTGGTCTATAAGAGCTAGTTCCAAGACGGCTAGAGCTGTTACACCGAGAAACTCTGTCTTGAAAAAAAAAAAAGAAAAAAGAAAAAAAAAAGAAGAACCTTAGTAAAATCACATGTTCACAATTCTCTCCCAACTGCTAGAGGGTTAAACAGCACAAGTTCTGAGCTTTAGAGTGAGAAGCCTTGATGTCTGCTGCTTACTGACTTAGTGAAGGAACTGACAACAACAGGTTCCCAAGAGTCAAGTCTGTTCCCATCATGACATCTTATGTCCCAGGCCACGTTGCCCTTGCCCATTATAACGTAACTCCCCGCTTGTTCCTTGTGATTCAGAGAATGATCTGTGATAACTATCCTTCTGGTTTCAAATGAGTGACTCTAAGTACCTACCATGCAACAGAAAAACAACAGTGAGCAGAGAGTAGAGAGAAGCAACAAGTAGATAACTCCATCGAACCAAACATTAGCAACATCCAGCAGAGACTTAGAACATCCAACAGGAACAAGCTGAGGAGGAAGCAGTCATGCTGGAGTTCCCAATGTAGTCTTTCCAACAGGGACATTCAGGCTTCCAGTTCTCACCACAGGCATTTTCTATGCCCTGAAATGAACACTAGTTACTGCCCTGGGAACTGCTTTATCTCCTAGCAGTCCTCAAGGACATATAAGTATGATACCCTTAGTTGATTTCTGCTTTACTCCTTCCCTATTGCAGAGGCAAGGACCCAGCCCAGCCCTGGGAAAGGGATGTGGAAGGAGACTTTGAGGCAAGCATGTGCATGTCTGAACCTAGTGTCTCCCCTCCTTCCGCAGTCAGCTGCTCTGGAACCTTAGACATATGATGGACAGTTTACCAACAGACTGTGTATTGTACCCATATTTATGAAATGTTTTCCCACCGTGACTTCTGGTCTCTATTTTCACAGTACTAGACTTGCCTTGGACTGCTCTGGGCAGGTAGGACAAAAATAAAACTTGAAAGAGTTTTCAAGGCCTTGCCTGACCAAGTTGTCTTGTGTGGTCAAAGAGAAGTGGAGTCCTGAAATGCAAGCGCAGGTCCTCATGGTTGCACAGCTGGTGTTTTACTGACTGGACCGTGTCGCCATTCCCAGTATTGTTACCAGAGGGAAAACAGAAAGCTAAAGGAACTGATAGACCAATTATGTGGCTGAACATTTGAATCCAAAGTTGGTCGTTTCTGAATCCATGACTTTTCTCTCACACTGTGTTCTTCTGATGTCTGACGACCGTTTCTTTATACAAAGCTACCTTTCCCAGCCTCACTGGACAGCTGTGGCTGTGTTATACACACAAGCCTCACACAGCAGCCCCCACCCTTCTCTCTGATCCATCAAAGCCAGAAGCCCATCCTTGGATCGTAGGTGGTCATTTCTCACTCGCAACTGAGAATTACCTTTCATGCTTTCCCCACCCTGGCAAAACTGTTCTATATTTATTTCATTGTTATTAACGTTTTTCATCATTCTAACGATTATTCCATACATACCAGCTGTCTCAGATGAAACATGCAGGAGATGAAAAATCTTTGGGTGGGTTGGCGTGTTTCAAATTGTTAGTGTATTATTCATCGGTGTATTAATATTGCATGGGCTGTATTTTTATATGCAATTTAAAGAACAGTTAGTTTGAAATGGGGCTGAGACAATACGGTCGGATCAATCAGAAGCTCCGGCTTCCACTCCGAGCTTTTAAATGATTGCTCTGATCTGCTGGGTGAGAGAATACATTGTCAGGAGCATGACGCTCTGCAGGGGATGTTTGCAGGAAGGACCTCTCAGCCTACCTAGCATGGGACTATTAAAGTAAATGCTTTCTTCCTATGATGCAGACTCGGAGGAACTGGGTCTGGTGGACAATTAAGGCATCCTAACAGGGAGCTGTCTCAGGCCTGAGTGCCACCTAAAAGGAGTGTAAATACACAGACTGCTCTATGGGCTGAGACTTGACTTTCTGAAACCCCTCCCTTATAGAGAACTCAAAGCACTCACGCATTTTCTGCAAATTCCCGTCTTTGTGGAATGAAATAGAATATGTGTGATAGTTCCAATCTGAGGGATCAGGAGAAACGCCTGGCCTGTATTGATGCAGCTCCAGGGGAAAGGGCTGCTTTATGTAGACCATCCAGGGGCTGCCATAATGCTCACTCCTATCTAGGCACTACTTTATTTTACAGTAGAATCATGCTGTTTTCTGTAGGTGCAGAAGCTGAAGCCAGAGCCATCGGATACTTGTCTTTCCTTCTTGTCCTCTGTTCTTCACACTAAAATATGCTTCCTGGGAGCTTCCTGATATCAGTTATCCCACGGCAGCTATGTCAAAAGACCGACCATCCCCTTGGCACTTGAATCTGAACTTACCTTTAGATTTCTGTGCAGGGAGAAGCTTGGGGAACAGGTTCACAAGTTCTTGGTAGAGTTTCACCTGAGAGGTCCTAGACAAGTCCACCTCCCCTTCTTCTGACCTGAGTGTTAGGAGTCACAAATGCCAAAGCCTCAGGGAACAGAGTAGCAGTGAGAAACAGCACACTGGAATGCATGTTAAAAAGATGAAGGATTTTAGAGATTCAGGAGAGATGCTGGCCAAACAAATGACAGTGGGACAGGACTCTCCAAGCTGTAAACTACAAGATCATGGTGGGTATTTTTAGAATTGACTGAAATAATTCATTAAGGTTAGAATAGCATATTTTAATGCTGGGGACTATAAAGCAGAACTCCTGGAAACCTACTCAGACAGCCTTATCATGTATCTGAATGAGAGACCTAGCTGAATATTTACTTGGAAAAGCTGGGTGTAGGGGATAGGGGAGATAGTTTAGTCCATGAAGTGATTGTCTCGCAAGCATAAGAACCGAGCTCAATCCCCAGAATCCACATAGCAAAAATGTGGGCATAGTCATGTATGTTTGCAGTCCCAGCTCTGGGAAGCAGAGGCAGACAGATCTCTGGGGCTCATTGGCAAATCGGCCTCACCTATGCTACCTGCACAAGCACACATAAGTGCACTGGGCACACACACACACACACACACACTTACTAAAACAGAGATGGTTGCACATGAAGGATCTCGATCCTGGAAAGCACCCCAGGGATTGTTCAATATAAACTTTATTTTATAAAAAATAGAACTGAGAGCAAGAAAGAGATACTACTGGCAGGCCAAGTCCCCATAGCTCATGGATTTTACTTGCTGGTCTAAAGGCCCTTGCTGGAGTTTTCCGGGGCAGCCTGGGATCTGCCATAACACCCAGCTCTGGGTCTCATAGAGGAAGAACTAGCACATGTGGGAGTGGTCGGAAAGTTAGCCCTAAAAGCGTGGACAGAGAGAGACCACAGTGACTGCCTTGTCTAATGGCTGCCAGCTGTAAAATAATCTATCATTGTATCACTGTCTCTGAAGGCAGGAAGGGAGGGGGGAGTTACTTGGGCTCTGCTCTTCCTAAAACCACGTCCACATGTTGTGTTCTGTGCCCATGTTCCTGGGCAAACAGCTCCAAGATCTGCTTGACATTGGCCTCACCAGGCTTCTCCGTTTCGTGTGTTGATCCTTTTATTCGTTGACTGATAAAATATCATCTATGAAATGTGGCATATACAATGTGTCTTCTTACAACCAAGTGTCACAGTAGGTGAGGAAGAAATGGAGATGAATGACACAGGGTTCCCGTTAGCATCCAGGAGAAATGAACCTCACATAGGGTGGGCATCTACCTACTGCCTGGCTTCGTGAATGCCGTGTGGGAGTTAGGAGATAGCTCATAAATAGATATCTGAAGCTCATAAAAACCCTTGCCCAGTCTCACTCAGGAAACACATCATCAAATCGAGTCCAGCTAGACCCATTTTCTGCGTCTTCCACTCGATACCCCAGACGTATAATGGAATGTTTACAATACAGAAATGCTTCATCATAAATGATTACAAGACAGAGTGAGGGTGGTGTGCTCAAAAGAGGAAAAGAACCTTCCCGGGTCTCCCCTCCCTTCCCGCCTGTCTCCTGTTCCTGTGCCTGATTCCTGGAAGCCTGGAAACCCTAGAGAATACCGTGTTACTGGAGCAGGGCCTCTGCCACTTGGGAAACTCTTTCTCAAACTGTTCCTTCTACACATCCCATGACATCAGCTCCTGTGCACAAAAAGATGATGAGAAAGAAAAACAATAATAGCTTCTCTCTATTAAGCAATTTCTTTATTCCAGGTACAATCATTGCCAAACTTTATATCTGAACTCCACAGTAACCTTATATATAACCTTATATTCAGAGTCTTAATTCATAAAAGAAAAAAAGCCTTCATTAAGCTCTCCGTGGTCACCAGAGAATGAGCAACCAGGGTTGAGTTCCAGCCAGTGTCTCCTCTGCGTGAGCAGGGTTGAGTTCCAGCCAGTGTCTCCTCTGTGTGAGCAGGGTTGAGTTCTAGCTAGTGTCTCCTCTGTGTGAGGTATGGACACCTCCTCTCTCCATTCATTTTGTCTAAGGCCGTCACAGCTGTCACTTCCGTGGTACCAATCACAGGTGAGGTGCTGTGTAGTTCCCTAGTGTACACAGCAAGCCAGAGAAGGAGGCTTTAAGTTTTCCACCTTAGTGAGAGGCTTACGGCTTAGGTGTTCCGCCTAAGAGTGCTCACAGCCTGCATACATCCTCAGACCTGCTGATCAAACCTTCCAAAGCAAAGCCTAGCATCCTGCCCTTGCACCACCTTCCGGCGAGAGCAGGGACTCTGTCCCAGGTCACGCTCTCCTTCACACACGGTCATCCATTCCCCGTCCCTGGGCAGCTGCCATTTAATGGACTGTCAACTCTCATCACCTTTTGGTGAACATGGTCAGGTTTATCCAACTCTCGCTTCCCCCTCTGCCCTTCTTCGTCTCATTAACAGGCTGTCTTTCCCCTTATTCCTGCCCAGAGTCTGCTGACCCTGCGCTCTCCCTCCTTCACCACACCCCCATTCCTACATCCCCCGCACTACACTGTCTGCTGCTCCAGACTGCTAAGGATGTACCCTCAAAGGTCGCCAGAGACCCGCTGCTCATCAACCCTGGTGGCCTTTGGCCTCACCTGTACTGACTCCACTGTGGAGCTGGCCCGTGCTGAGCCGTGGGTCACCTCCTGCAAGCCTCCCCTTATCGATCTGCTGTGACCCTATGTCATAGTTTTCATTTAGCCCAACCAGCAATTCCTACATCAGGAGGGGAATATAAATGTCTTCAAGAGAAGCCCCTGCTCGAGTCAGGAGTCTCTTCCAGAGCATCCCCACAGGAAGTCGCCCTGCAGCTTCCCGCAGCCTGCTGGGAGTAAGGAAGGACAAACTCCACACTGCGGACCTGTTTCCCAGATCTTACCCTTCATCCATCCATCCTCAGTTCTTCTCACTTTAGATTCCCAATATTTAGGGATTTTTTTAAAATTGCAAAACATTTGTATACATTCTGATTAAAGATCAATAAGTAAAAGTTTAATATTTTTGCCACATCCTACTCCCCTTTCGATGCTTATTTTTATGCCCATAGAAACATGCCTATTGGCGAAATTATATATACTATATCGGAACCTTGCAAGAGTTCCCTGGGCCAGACTTAACAAACATACTTAAAACTCAACCCCACTCCTAGCCATACCAGCTCCACAGCATAAGTAAATCTCGATTTATTCACCACGCCCACATCCATGGACAGTCGAACTGTTTCCAGAAAGTTTTTCATTGGTTTGTGTTTATTTGTGGCATTGAACTTCATTACAAGTAGATCATTCTGTGTGCATATGTGTTAGGGCACAAAATGAACCTTTGTCCGGAGTCCAGTGATTCCTGTAAATGTAGGGCTGATTACATAAAAATTTCCAGGTAACTTTGGAAAAAGGGGTGCATGGGAGTGCCGTCTGTCCTCTGAGCTCAGGAGAGACATTTTGCTGGCTAAAGTGTTTGCTGATCTAGAGAGTCAGAAGTGTCATCTCTTCATTTTCTCAGTTTGCACTTCAGGACGGCCATCTTCCACGTGGATGTCAGTTATTTAAATCTTTTCTTCACAAATCCTCTGTGTGTAACCTTCACCCTTTTTAAAAAATCTGATTTGAGAGTGTTTCTCCTGTCTGTGAAAGCAATATGCGTGCAGAGATGCTGACCTAGGTCCCTATAACCTTTTTGCATCCACGTTATCATACCTTTTTGACACTACCAATGGCTTTATTTTTATTTGGGGGTTATTGGACTTTGTTTATAGTGTTTTTGCATACACAGGTTTTAAATGCTTAAAATTCAAAAATAGTTATCTTTCCTTCCTTGTATTGCTTAGGAAAGTTGCCCTGATTCCCAAGATGGCATAAATATTCTGCTATTTTCTGCCCCTTCTGTTAAAACCCCATTCATTTGGAACTCATTTTCGTGTGTGATATGAAGTAGATGTCATAATCATTTTCTTGCTTGTTACCCTGCAGCCCTCCTCATTCTATTCATCTCCTTGGACAGAATCTGGCCTCAATGCTCCACACATCAAGTTTAAGGCTGTGTGGTGCCAACACTAGGCCCCCATTTCTCAGACTTCCCCCCACAGAGGCTGATACTCTAGCCTCTCTCTGACTGGGTTCTAGAGAGTCCCATTTGGGAAAACATGTGACATTTTATTTTAACTGTGGTAAGATTTGTTTTTCTATCTCTTCTTTGACAGTGTACCCTTCTTAATAGTAGGATTTCCCACCGAAGCTTAGCAAACAGAAGCAGCCTGTACTTGTCTGTTGAATTCCTGTCACCACACCTCCTGTGTCAGTGCCCAGGGCCTCCCGAGACTGCGACAGCTTCGCCTCCGCTATCTGAAGCCAGCGCACGTCGGAAAGCATTTTGTCCCATTTGTCTGGGGACAGGCACATGGGAAAAGGCCACTCAATTAAGCCCTTTTGGGTTTCCTTAGAGCTCTTGCCAAAATCATAATTGCATATTAATTTGCAACGCAAGTGAGTTTTCATAATTGCTGGTAGGGGACGGGGCCGAGGACCCGTGTGTCACGTGTATCGGAGGGAAGACATGATGTTGCTGAGTAATGACTCTCTCCAGGCAGAGGTCAAGGTTAAAGTCTGGCAACGGAGCTTGCTTCATCGATCCTTAGAGGCCTGAGAAGTGTGTGAACTCCCATTTGATTTAGCTCATTTTCATACCTATACTCTCTAGGAAACAGGGTTGAGGGGGCAGATCTGAGCACACATCCCAACCCAGTGACAGAGTAGAAAATGCAGCTCAGGCCCCGTCTCTCCTCCAGCTCAGTGACTCTATGGCTGAGTGAAGGTTCTAATTTGTGAGTTCTGTGGCCTCCCAATAAATAGATATCTTATTGTCTGTAGAGCGGGCATGATAATTAACCAACCCGTGGATTCAAACTAAATGGATTGTATAAAATTCTTCACCCCACATGTGGCAAACGAAGTAGTTCATAAATGACAGCTGCTACTTTGATCTTATTGTTATTATGACTATAAGGTATCCCGGTACCTCATGAGACACTGAGGTGGGGGTTACTGCGTGACCACAGTTGCTCCATCTTTGCAAAGCAAAATGCCTTTAAAAAGTGGGGGAGACCCACTAGGGAAAAGTGAATGAGTGAACAAGGGAAAGGCGGGAACACCTTTGGGGTGATTTGAACTCTGGCAGAAGGACACAGTGGGCACAGATGACATCTAGAGGGTGACAATTTAGGAACCAGAACAAGGAGACCTAGAACAAAGGAAACTTCTCATGAGGGTGGCCAAGTGGCCTGCCTCTATGGTCAGAAGAGTCCCAATACAGCAGGTGCAAACCCTGGCTCTGGAGTCTGTCCCTTTCCTTTGAGTTCTACATCTCTCAGCTGCCAGACGGCCTCCTGTAAGCACATTTTATTTTGAACACTTGATATTCTGCTCTTCTGGGAAGTCTCTCTGCGTGTATTTCACAAAAGAAATAGAGATCAGCCATTTGCAAAACAGATAAGTTTTTCATTTAACTTGTTCAGCAAAGAATGGGTGCCAAGCATTGTACCAGGCTGATGGCTGCCACAAAGAAATCTGGGAAGGGCCTGTTCTTGGGACGTTCATGTCAAGAAGACGGTGTACAGTATGATCAGGCTGTAACTAGGAGGTCTGTGATGTACAGTGTCATCAGGCTGTGGTGTACATTGCTCCTGTTTTCCTGTTAGGTTGTTTTACATACTGGTCGTCAGATTGACTGTTGCTTATGGAGAAAACCTTCTGGGGCTGGGGAGATGGCTCAGTGGCTAAGAACTCTTGGTCTTCAATCCTGAGGACTGGAGTTCAGCTCCTAATACTCACATAGAAGCCAAGCATCCCTGGAAACACTTCTAACCCTAGCTCTGAGCTGGATGTGAGCAAGAGGATTGTGTGAACAAGAGCAAGAGGACCTTGTTGGCTTCCAGCCTAACCAAGATGCAAGCCTCAGGTTCAGAAGGAGGCATTACCTCAAAGAAATATGGGGAAAGGAATAGAGGACATTTGACACCTCTGGCTCCTGTGCACATTGTGAACAGAAAGGCACAACCACACACATGCACACTGACACATATGCATACATACATACATAAATACATAGACACATAATTTATAAGAAAATAACACTCATAAGAAGAATATTTAAAGCCATTGCTGTAGAATTCAGACCTGGCCTTCTGTCTACTTCTCAAGATAGAAGCTTGTCTGTGAGTTTCAATGCAAGTATCTCCACCTCTCTTATAAGAAATATCTGCAGGCTCCTAGCAAATTGTTCAACACAACTAGACAAATCTATTTTATGTGTATACTATTTGCTGGTATTTACACGGATCCTGCCTCTTATCCCTAAAGGTACTTCATAAATCTTAGTTGCCCCCTGTAGACTCAGGCTAAGGTGTCTTGTCACTCACTGTCACCTACAACGGTGATGTTGCATGCCAAGCACCAGCCATGCCCTCCCCATGCTCACAGACCACCTTGTCTAGACTGAAGGATGTGCTGAAGACCAGAGATAACTCAATCTCATTGGCTGGACTCCATTGTGAGGACACTCACCATTTACTTCACAGCAGCTTTACCAAGACTCTTGTCTCTGCCTCATGGTACAATTGATAGGTATCCTTGCCAGCCACAGAGGGAACAAACAAAGTAGAAGGGCAATGGTGATGACTGGTGTCTTATAGATCGACTTTCTGTTCATAGCCAAGCATTACTGGGTTCTTTGAGCTTACCTCTTTATTCTGCCCAGAACCTCTAAAATTATAAATGCTGTTCTTGCTACTTATTTAAGGTGAAATGGCTCTATAATTCAGCTCAACATGTAAGGGACTGATGTGGGTTGCCTACCACTAGAACACCCGCTTCGTATCTTGACTCTACCTGAAGACATGTATATCACCTATGACAGTTTGCTATTCTTTGTAATGATTAGAGAAGAGTTAGCTATAAGCACATAGAAAAGAAAGCATAGATGAGTATTTAACGGGCAAAAACAATAGTTGATGGCCCTTCCAGAGCCATGGCTTGGACAGATCCCAGCATCATCCCACAACTCCTAAGGAAGGAAGAGATCAAACATGGATGTTCTGAATAGCAACATGGTGAACTCTGAATGCTTCTCTGGCTGGGATACCTTAATGACTTAAAGGCAGCCTGGGTAGGCTAGCTCACTAATGCCAGCACTATTCTTTAATCCCTGAAGAACTGAAGTAAAGGCTACCATCTCCTTACAGGCAGACTGTCCCCAGATCCCTTGGTCCTATAGTAGGGACAATCCTGGCACTGAAGTCAAGTTAATAAAGAGAGGGAATGACTTCTGATATCCATCACAGGGACTTGTAGTCACAGGACACTTGTTATCTCATCCCACTTACTGGCCCTGGGTATCCACCTTCAGATTTATTTTTCATATGAGAAAACTGGGACCTGGTAAAGCCTTTGATTGCTAGTGAGTTGGAAAGCCTAGCTTCTCTGGAGTGAGATCCTGTATTATCAATTGCTAAATCCTAACTACGTCTACATTCCAACATCCAACTCACAGATTCTACTCTGCTCTGTGATCTGCCAACACTGAGGATATGGAGTCAAACTGAGGCTTGACCCCTCTCTGTAATGGGCACAAGATCTGGATTATATTTTATGAGAAACCTGGCCAACAGATGGGAATTTCTAGAAACTAACAGTGCGACAAAGAAAAAATGCTGGCTTGGTCACTGGAGAGGAGGAGTGAGTTACACATACACACACACACACACACACACACACACACACACATATATATATATATATATATATATACACACACATATATATACACACACAGACAGACATAATACATACATACACACACATCCACACATACACAGACATAATACACACACACATACACACTGTGTGATGAGGAAAAGTCACTTTATTTCCTGGGTCGCATTGACTTATAATTCTGAAACTAAATTTTTTGTGTTCCAATCTTTGTAACCTGCCTTGGTTTCCTCGCTGGTAAACAGGGCTATTGTCAGTGTCCGTCTTACCGGTCCAGAGTGGGCATTGGGTAAGCTAGTGAGTCAATAACTTGTGTCGTTCATTCGGGGAGTCATTAATCACTGTTATTCATTAAGTGAGCTAGCACACGGTGGTGAGGACAGTGCCTGGCACACAGTAGCCATTCCATTCCTCTGAGAGCCTGTTTTTCATCACATTATCATTATAAAACTGAAGCTTGGGTAGGAAAGTCTCAGCACTCCCTACACAAATGCAATTATCCAGATCCAGTTCTCAGTGTCTCAAAGCGCTGCTAAGAAGCTATGCAGGCTCCTGAGGCATGCCTGATGTATGGATAAAGAACAGGACTGCAGCGATGGCAAGCCCTAAGACCTGAGGTGGGCTGTCAATACCCAAATACGAGCTGGGCATGGTATTGTCCCTCTATAGCCCTAGTGCTGAGAAGACAGAGGAAGCCAGAGCCCCTCAGTCCTTGTACCAACTAGTCTAGACAACTGGTGATCTCGGGAGCTAATGTAGCCTTCATTAAATTCCTAGGCTCAATGAGAGAGACCCTATATCAAAAACTAAGACGGCATACAATAGAAAGACACTCAACATCAGCCTCTGGCCTCTGTGTGAGCATACACACAACACACACACACACATGCAGGTGAATTCCCACGCCCATGTGAACACATACACAAACAGGTCCAATACCACACACACATAGAGTATGCCCGGTGCGGGGCGGGGGGGGGTAAGATGGGGGTAAAGTTCCAGAACTACATCAAGCCCCCCGCCCCGGTTCTTGTGCCAAACTATCCCACTCCCAAGTTCACTCGCATCCCCCGTCCACCCTATCCTAAGATCTTCTTGAGATAAAGAGTGTATTTTACAGCTCTTGCCCCCAAATGGAGTGTACAGAGTCAGGCATCCAGGATGCTTTCAGCTGCTCTTTGTCACGGGAAGTAGTGGAGGGAGAAACCAAAGGCACTGAAGAAGCCACCGGTGCTGGCTGAGTTGGGCGTACAGGAAGGGGTACCAGTGACATCTAATTCCTCTGTCCTGGTAACGTGCTAATGAGCTGGAGAGCTCTGACTAAATTGCCATTTCCCAAAATGAGTTAATTAATAAACTGATTTTGGGATGATTAACAAGGGGGGGCCTGGTTAACATGATTTTAATGGGGACGTGGCAGCGAAGCACAAACTCATTAGCGCAAAACTATTTCCTGCCCCAGCAGGCTTGTCACAAACTACTTTTTATGGTGGAAGCTGGAAAAGCCACACTGATAAGGATTGGGCTGGGAGCAGCCCGGAGTCCCTAAGAGCAATGGCACCTGAAAATGGGTCCTCCCCAACCGTGGTAGCATGGGGCAGTGCCCCGAAAAGTGAGTTCTGCTCATATCTGCTCGCTTCTGTTCAGTTGCCAGTACCTAATATGCAGTGCTTGCTACCGAGGCCAATTAGGCTCTGTGTTAGTGTTATCAAAAACAGGAGTAGAATCCTGTATAAACTAGCTATGGTAGTTCTTCAAATATGATAAACACAATAGTTGTAGGGGTAAATACTATTATCATAGATGATATCTACATTGCAATTTTTTCTTTATTTCTACGAAGGAAACTGGTCGTTTCCAGAGTGTGTGCCCTGTGCCAACTACTGTGTTCACCCTCGGGATGAGCATTTCCAGGTCATGAAACTGAGGCTTCAGTGATTACTGCAAACTAATATTTACCAAAGGGAATTCATAAAGCTTAAGTGCACATCATCACATGAATATCTTCTGAGTTATCTTAGGGTAACAAGGCAGGTGTCATACCCCGCTTTCATGGTACAGACGTAGGGGACTGAGGATGACGTGACTTGCCCACTGTGTCAATTTCTTTTCCCATGACTGTCACCAAGCACCTTCTGCAAGCAAGCGAAGGACGAAAAGCTTCATTATGGATCACGGTTTCAGTTCATCATGGCCGGGAAGGCTCAGTGAAGTTCACAGTGGCCAGAGTATGGAACAAGGCTCCTGGAATCGAGGTAGATGAGGAAGCAGAGAGCTTGGGTCTGAGGCAATATAAGGCTATAATCTTCCAAGGCCAGCATCCAGTAGCCCACCCAGACTAGCTGTACCTCCTACCCTGGAGGTGTCACAGCTTTCCAAACAGCGCCGCCAGCTTGGGACCAAATGCTCATGGGAGCCTATTGTAGACATTTCACATTCAAACCGTAATACTCACTGTTCTGTAATCAATAATAATACAGTGGTCTCCGTATGTGTACCTGTGTGTCTGTGTAGATGCAGGTGTGTGTGTGTGTGCGTGCGCACGCGTGTGTGCATGTGTGTGTGTGTGTGTGTAGACCAGGAGACAACCTCAGATGATATTCTTCCTCCAGCACTGCCCACCTTGTTTCTGGAAGTGGCGGTCTCTCCCTAGAATTTGGCTAGACTGCTGGCCAGCAAGCCCCAGGGATCTCTTTATCTGCACCGCCTCCCCTGGGCTGGGATTACAAACTTGCGCCACTGCACCAGCTTTTTACGTTGGTGCTGGGAAAGGAAGTCAAGTCCCCGTGTTTGCATGATGGATATTTTACTAACCGAGTCGTCTCCGCAGCTCCAAAGTGAGCTGTCTCCACAAACCCCATCTTGGGTTCTTTATGTATATATGTGCTGACACACACGAGACGGACAGAGAATGTACAAGGTAGAGGGAGCTACACACTCCTGATTGTAGGGACCAAGGAACTAGAGAAGGACGAAGGATTCTGTGTTAGTGATCTGTTCTACTCTAAGCCTGGAGTGGATTGGTTGGTCAGCCTACATCATAGCAGAATGACCCGGGAGCCCCCTCCAGCCTCAGCATGGATGTACCCTTTCAGCAGAGGGAGAAAACAACTCTTGTTTAGCACTCATGTGCCAAGCACTTCCTTGGTTCTTTGTGATCAGTTATTCCGTGAAATTCTCAGTCCTGAGTAAATGCTGTCTTTTAAAGAAACGTTTTGCCTGAGTTAGTCCTGGGTATATTGTACTTCATTGTCAGCTTTTACACATGGTAATTCTCTATTCATGCATCTGGAAAGGGGGTGAATTCAGCTGTCCATGCCTAACACAGAGAGGTTGGCACAAGGCAAACCCTTAGAATTAAAGCTGGTAGTGATTCGTTCTGATTTTCATGACAACCCTTGAGAACTGACAGAATGCCAGGGGCTGTGCAGATGGCTTGATGGGCAAAGTGCTCATTATACAAAAACAAGGGCCTGAATTCAGATTCCCAACACCAATGTAAGAAAGGCCTGTGACCGCATGTGCAACTGTGTCCCAGCCATGGAGGCAGAGACAGGTAGATACTGGTTGTCCAGTGGCTAGTCAACCTGACCTGAATGGAGAGACCTACCCCAGAAACATAAAGTGCAGGGTAAAAGAGGGAGTTAACCAAGACCAGCCTGGGTAACTCAGTGAGACCATTTCAAATAAAGGCAAAAAGAGGTCTGGTTGTGTAGTTGACTAGAGCGCTTACCTAGCATACATAAGGCCTAAGTTGGATTCCCAGATCTTGCGGGTTGAGGGTAGGTGGGAAACACAAAAGAATTTCTTATACAAGCAGAGGAAAGGATGAGGTGAGGCAACCACAAACATCAGGCAGAAAGCTAAGCAAGGCTTGCGACTGTCTCTGATGGGACAGTGTGAGAACAGAGTGGAAAGGGGAATCAAGTGTGCACTCAGCCACAAGTTTGGGTGGGTTACTGGTGTCCGATCCCAGCCAACATGAGAGGAGAATCCCATGCCCGTCTTCTACAGATGCTAGCCTTGAGACCAAAGCCTGGCTAAACAGAAATACTCAAAAACGAGAGGCTGATGATGCCAGAGCTCCAGTCTGAGCCCATCCTGCTCCCTGCTGTGCCCCTTCACAGCCCTCCAGACCCCCTAAACTCACGCGTGCCGGGAGATAACCTGGGAGCAATCACAGCAGATCTGATTGACACCATCTCTTTGACTTTTTTGAAAGGACGGCCATCCTTTCATCCCGGCATTTAGACACAGCAGGCAGCAGCCTGTTATTAATACACTGACACCCTGCATTAGAGTCGGAAGGTCAATACCTACTCATTTTGTCATAGTAAATGGCTATTGAAGCCAGAGTGAATGAGCCTCCAGTTGCGTGGCTCTCGCTGCGTACATTAAGAGTTGGTCACTTCTAAGGCTAAACACCCCATACCCCAGCCCAGGACCAGACTGTTATGTGGTTAATTGCCTTCCCCTTCCAAAGAGTCAGGCGTTCAGACATCATCACCTCCCCCCACAGCAGTTCGTCATTATTCCATCTGTCTTGACAGGCAGCCCATCCATCACTGGGCCCCTTTCATAATTTGTATTGATTTGCATTTATCCATAGCTGAGTCCATTTCCAGACCATTTTTAATGGCCAGGAAAACTGTCATTTGGAGTTGACACAACTTCAAAGCACCCATGTGAAACCCTAGGGTGTCCATCCCACTCATGCTGAAGGCTCTGAGATCAGCCTAATACCAGCAGTGTTAAATCATTCAGCTACAAAGGCAGCTGGAACTTGTCTCTGACTCTGTAAGTCTGAGACACTTAACCCATGGTCCTCTGTCCAGAGCTGCCCCATGGAGGAACAAAGAAAGCACAGGTCACCAACTGGCAGACTAGGCCTCATCTGGCTCACAGAGGGGGTGTGCTTTGGGCCATGTGGTATTTTTAATTAGAGCAAGTTGGCAAGATGAAAAAGGTCCTAAGATGTCGTATATGAGGTTTCCTACATTCCTTAGAGTTTGACAGTCTGGTAGTGATGACCCTACGTGACTACCTGATGACTGGCAGCTGTAGACACTAGATAGTTTCTCCCAGGTTGATAGGTTCCCTGTTCCTACACTATCACTAATCTTCTGTCATTGGCCCCTTGTGACATTTGACTGTATGGCCTCTACTATAAATATGAGAGTGGTGGTCAGGTGTTCCCCTAACAGCCAGCTGTGGAGACACGGACAGGAAACTTCCATTCTAAACTTTTGTTCTCTCATTTCTAAACCCTAAGATGTGGCTCAATTTCGGATTTTCCCATTTGGGCTAAATGCTCTGCTGGGCATTAAGAATGTGGAAATAAATTAGAGACTATACTTGCTCCCAGGAGGGTTGGTTGGGTTTTAGGAAAATATATGGACATGATGCATTTTAAAACTTTGATTTCGAACCATGAACGTGGGGATGTGCAGGGTGGGAGGGGCTCATGGGAGAGCCATCTTGGCAATGGTAAGGAAGACTAGAGAATACTATCCACCATAAAGTGATGCCCACGCAGGGATCACAAGAGGAGAGGGTTGTGCAAGGCATGTCTGGGGAAACAGCCAAGGTTAAGACTTATCTTGGGTCAAAAGGACAAAAGCTGAGACACCTGAAAACCTTTGAGTACCTCCTCCTAAAGCTTTAGACTTTAGGTCTTTATGCAAGGAGGACTCACTAAGCTTTGGGGAGAGTGGGGGAGATGCAGAACAAACGTCAGCTTGGAGAACCCTGGGCACAAGGCTCTGCCTGTCTGCATGGAGTTTTTGGACTTGGTCCCGGAAGGCTGCTTGAATGAAGAGACACAATTCACTCTCAGAATGGAATTGTGAGTTCTCAGTTATTTCCAGCCTGTGACAGATTTGATGGAAAGCAGGTGGATGTGCACAGTGGGAAGATATCTTCAAGGTCAGAGAGGCATGTGAGCATTAAGATTTTTGGAGATCTGGGAGACGGCAAGAGAACACTGTCTCCATGTGCCAGCTGGTCAATCCCCACAAGGAACACTGAAATAGCAGCTTCCGTTCACTTCAGAGAGCAGACATCTAATGTCTAGCATCAATCTCGCATTTTTTTCTTGATCTCAGAAGTTTGGGGGATACATGGGAGAATAAGAAAACTAAAAACACAAGTTACCTATACAAACACGCAGATGCTATGTTTCATCTAGACAGGTAAGTTGCCCATGCTATAGGAGGAAGAGGGCCCGCTAAGCTTAGCCCCATGTTGTGTGCCAGTTTTCCATGCATATCCTACCACTGATCTTCTGCCACTGGCAGGCAGAGGCACGTTTGTGACGACCTTAACAAGTAGATAAACGAGTAAGAAAGTGGAGACAAGCCAGCGACACAGGCATGAAGAAAATAAAGCAGGGCAGTGTGCTGGAGAATGGCAGGGGAGGCTGAACAGAGAGCTTTGCAAGGTAAGGTCATGTGGCTTTCAACCGGAAGAGAGGAAGCTGAGCTCAGAAAGCATTTCAGAGAACACTGTAGATCTCACTGGCCACTAGAACTATTCATGTCATTGGGCGAGCAGATCCAAAGCAGGAGAGCTGCCGTTTTGTATTGCCGTGACTTCCGAGAAGAAAGAATGCAGGGAGATACTGTAGGAAAGACTCTCTTCTACCCCTGTGCTTTGTCTGAATCATGACAGAACATCAGAAATATACACAAAGAACTCCTTTCTGGATAAACTTCTCTCCTCTCTCTTTTGGGTCCGTTCTTTGCATGGTTTATAGTGAGCCTACCCTCGTGACCTAGGTGCAGCCCAGGAAAAGCTAAGCATACATTGTGGGCTAGGGAAGGGTCAGTTTCTCTTAAATGAGAATAAAATGAGCAAGAAAGATCCAGGATAAAGAATCAGAGTATGACAACAGAAAACTTACACGCATCACCTTCACCTCCCTTACATACGACAGACATTATTAATAGATTGTTGTTTCTTTCTTGTTGGAACCAAATGTGACCTCAGAATCCTTCCCAGCTCTTGGTTTCAAGCACAGAATTTCAATCTGCCAAACACAGAGCAACAGGGAAGATCTATTTGTTAGGCTACAACTTCAGCTATCCATGGGAGCAGAGTGAGACATTCTGATACAGCCAGGTAGAAATAAAAAAAAAAATCCCAGTCTTACCAATTTAATCTGTGCAGAAACATCTGTGATTTGCTTCTTTCTCTCTCTCTTACTCTCTCTCTCTCTCTCTTTCTCTCTCTCTCTCTTCACACACACACACACACACACACAGACTACTGTTTGACTTATCAACCTGAGTTGAAAAGTCTCTGTGTTAAAGCAGCTTTGTAGGGTAACTATTCTTTGACATCTCTAGAAAGGGACATTCACCCAGCCCCATTGAGGACCGGTGTCACCGAATCTTACCATCTTAGCTGCTACTGCTGGAGAAGACATAAATTACCCAGGCAGAACTGTACATACTATGGTTGACTTGTTGTGAATCGAGGCTCTGCCACCAGATGCCCAAAGTACATTGACCCTGCCTGTTAAAAGCTGTGTGGCTGTGTTATTCAACTTGCTAGGCCTCAACTTTCTCAATATCAAAATGGTTACAGCAAAGTATGCCTACTGTAGATGTGGTGAAAGGCTATCAAATGTTTAAAATTCATGTCCAACATGGAGTGAGAACTTCATGGGACTGTGCATGAACATGGTAAAAATAAAAGTAGATTGGAACAGTAGCAACAGCCCTGGAGGACGGGGAGATAGCTGTGCAGATAGGTGGTGCGGGAAGCAATAACTTGCGTTTCACCTGCGATACAGCACTACTTGCTCAAAGTCCAAATGAGCTGCAGGCCATGGTAAATAGAGTGGTGGAAGTCAGTGAGAACCTTGGTGTGAAAGTAAACATCAAGAAGACTAAGATACAGCACATGGGAAGGGCGCACAAGGATTTTAAAATTGTAATAAAGAATTAGAACCTCAAGCAGTCAACTTTGTTTATGTGGGAGGAAACCTCAGTTCAAAGGATAGAACTGTTTCAGATGTCAAGAGGCTGGTAGGGATAGCAAGGGCTGCATGTCAGGCACTGGAAAGGTTTGGTCAGCAAGAGACATAATGACAACAACAAACTTACAAGTATATGGAACCCTTGTCTTGAGATGCCTTCTTTACAACTCCGAAACCTGGACAGTGAAATGCTCCTCAGAACAGCAGCTGAATGTGTTTGAGATGGTGTGTCTCAGGAGGATTCTAGGTGTCACATGAAGAGATAGGTGTGCAATGATGACATTAAGAAACATCTTCATATATAGAAGGAAGTAAGCTACAGGATACGGCAACAACATTTGTGATACTTCGGCCTTGTTATGAGAATGAATAATATCAGATATCCAAAGATAGCACAGCTTGGAGGAGTGCATGGGATAAGGCAAAGAGGAAGGCCCCGCAAAACACTGGATAGACAGCATAAAGGAAGACTGTGGAACCTTGGGTATGACAATAACGCAAGCGTCGAGGACTGCCCAGGATCGGAACTGGAGACCCACCATAAGCAAGTTGCCAATGCATGCTTCAGCACAGCTGGGGCATAAATGATGATGATGATGATGGTGCAACACAAGCTAGGTGGGACAGCTGTCTATGAGTAGTGAGAAATCTGAGAGAGCGGGCAGGAAGAGCCAGGTCAGGCTGGGCAGGGTGTGGGGTAGGGGGAGACTGCTTTTCCATGAAGTAGACGGTGAACATGGCCTACCTAGTAACATCACCCCAGCTGACTGCTTTCCAGCCAAGAGACTGCAAGCCTCAGGTGACTTGCCTTCTCTGAGGCCTAGTTGCCTCATTCATGACAGGGGTGAAAAGGCTGATGTCCATCTCTTACTGTCAATATGAGAACCAATTAGGAGCCTTAGAGGGCGCAGAGGAGGAAGGTAGATAATGTGAATTTTGAGTGGAGGTCCCCGGGGCCAGGGGAGAGAAGGGGACAGGAGGGGGACAGAAAGAAGACGAGCTGCCGTGTGTTCACAGAGACTGCAGGAAGAAGCCGAGGAGACACTTGTTGGCCAAAGCCCCAGCCTCAGAGCATAAGACAATCACAGGCAGACCTAGAAATAGGACAACCTGCTACCCATTCCTACAGTAAGATCCTTAACCTGGTGATCAAGACAAAACAGTAAGGACAAAATGAGAGCGTGGTCACAGGGCTACAGGGACAAGAGAGAGCGACAGCCTGAGACCACCATGGTATCACAGAACAGATGGGCTCCATCACAAGAATATCAAAGGGCCTCTGAAACTATGGTTTTATTTCATGTCTTTTTAATGGGTATGAGTATAGATCTATGTAGGTACATTCATGTGAATGGGCTCCCTCCGAGGCAGAAGAGGGCATTGGATTCCCTGGCACTGAATTTGTGTCTATAGAAAAATAGTATATGCTCCTAACCTCTGAACTCTCTCCAAGCCCAGGTTTTAAAGATGTATTTATTTATTTGTTTGTTGTTGTTGTTTGTTGTTGTGGTGGTGGTGGGTGAGTATGTATGTGCACATGTGCACATGCATGTATGTATGTGTGTGTGGACTTGTGTTTATCTGCACTACACTGTGCAGGTGCCTGCAGAGGCAGAAGAAGGTATCAGAACCGCCCCCCCCCCCCCGAACTGAAGTTGCAGGCAGTTGTGAGATGAGTCGCAGGTGGTTGTAAGAAGCCCAATGAGAGGCTGGGAACCAAAGTCAGGTCCTCTGCAAAAGCAGTAAGTGCCGTCAACAATGGAGCCATTTCTCTAGACCCATGAAGCTGCAGGTTTCTTGGGAAATAAGAGAAATAGGATCCAGAGAACAGAGTTAGAAGTTCAGGTTTACTTGTTGGATTCCACAAGGCTTCTTTAAAGCTATAGCTATGCTGTTTTCCATAAAGAGATTCAAAACCATTGACTTTGAAGAGCAGAGAGCTTGCCTTTTAAATCCTAATGGCTTAGAGACAAATGCCCATTTGAGAGCCATCCAGTCTGTCTTTCCCACGCAGGGGAGCATCTCCTGTCACTGACTATGGAATCATGCAGCTTCTTTGTGGGTATGTTTGCTGGCAGGGACATTGCTGTGCAACTTGTCTGATTGATGAAACAAAATTCCTCTGTCATCCTAAGATGCAGCCAGGCTTCCTTCCTCCAACTTCCATCCATTAGACTCTCATCTCATTCTCAACAACTTGCCTTCTGCTGGCTTCAGAGTAGACTATCACCTTCTCTAAAGAGCATGCCAGTATATACCACTTACCACTCCCCCATGGAGGAGCCATGATGAACTCACTGAGAAGCCCTGTCACCTGGGAAAAAAACGGTACTCAATACATTCTTCTGTGTGAGAGAGTGTGCGCATGTATGCAGATAACAAAGGGATAGATGGATCAGTACTTAGGTCTTTACAGAATATTAACTCAACACCTTCATCCTGTTAAAGAGAAATCTGAAGTCCAATGAATCTGAATTCCTCTGTAACGTTGAGTGGCAAAGACAGAATTAGGGGTCAGGTTCCAGCCACACAGAGTGACCTCAGAACTGGAGACATGACCCTGGGAACCGTGGTTTTGTAAGAATGAGAGCCTGCCGCCACCCAGCGCAGAGCAGCAGGAGGGAAAGGGACGGTCTGACAGCACACAGGCCAAGGACGACTCCAAAAGCAGAATCATTCTTCACACTTCACGCGTCGCTACTTAAGTACCATAGGCTTTACTGAGTGTGCGCTGGGAGCAAGGCCCTGTTCCAGACCCTGAGGAGGAATCCAAGATGATCAAACCTCCTCCATGAGCGGGTGCATTCATGACCAGCGACATTCCCAGGCAGGTTCTGTGATGATCGATTGCAAAAGCATCAGCAAAGGGCTAAGATGAAGAAGATGAAGCAGGCAGAAGGTTGCTTCGTTCCTCCGTTTGGTAAGAAGCCAGGCCTTATGGAAAAGCAAGCCCTTGACCTATGCCCCCGGCTGGTGGAGAAGCTAAGCTGCGCATGAAGCCCTGAAAGGAAGAAGCAGGATGTGGATGACCAGACATGGAAAGAACCAGCGACTGGGTAGAAAGGATGTCTAAGCAGTGGGCTCATGCCTCACAGTGCACAGGTTCAAGGCCCAGCTCAGGACTCCAGCTCTTTTGGCACCAAGGGGAGTGAGAGGAGAGTTTGCATGGTGAGCACCATGTTTAAGGATTCTGTAGGCACCCTACCCTACAGTTTGACTTCCACCTGCAGGAGGAAGGCCAGACCTACCCGTCATTAACGCTTGTCTTCCATGGAACTCTACCCTTCAGACCTTAAAATTTCCTGAGCATTTATCGGTAGAATGAGAGATTGATATAAAATGGGTTATAAAGAGCCATGATGTGAGGTTAGGAATGGAAGATCAACCACAGCTGCTCTCAAATGCTTACTGCTGACCCTTATACACCACAGGGCTGACATTCCAGACACCTCTCTCTTCATGAGCCATTATTTGGGTGTCTCCTCCCCATGCAACAAGAGTTTCTCTAAGCAGATATAATGCAATGGTGGCAGGGCCATCAGTCCCATGTCTTCATTTCCTTCCACCAGGATCTTTGAGCAAACTCCTGAACTTTATGAACTTCAAGCCCAGTTCAGACTAGGAACGATAGATAACACATACCGCAAATGGGCTGTTGGAAGAGTTGAAATGTCAAGCTCTAAGTAAGCCGTAAGGAGGAAGCTCTTTCTTCCTCTTCCCCTCCCCTCCTCCAGAAAAGAAGCCACGCTCACCTAATTGTTTCCCCAGTACCAAGGATTGAGGAAGGATCCACGAATGCCTACTGTTTGTGTGAGTGGAGGTTAGCCTGGCATTTATATATTTGACCTAAATTATCCAAAGACCGTTGCCCGACTGCTCTTTTCCCCTGCTTCTCAAGACACAGTTTCCCTTTTGGGAACACGGGGTGAAACTCAGTAGGAAGCCTGTGATTCATCTAGCAATCAGAAGGCAGAATTCTGAATCGATGTGGCTCTGAGGGGCGCGCCTGCAAGGCACGGGGGAAGTACCGAGCTAGGAAACACGAAGATGTCATTTCATAGAGATGCTTGCTTTCTCACATTTAATTAATGCAGAAGTCAAAGTGCAGTGGATCCCGTTTGTCATCGATGCCTAGAGTGGTCTGGGCACTGCTACTGTCAGCTGACAGACTGAGGAATGAGTCACGTCAGTTCTGAGTCAAAAGCCGGGAGGAATGCCGGAGAGAGACATCTGAGTAGTGCACTTTAAAAAGTCGAGACCATACACTCATATTATGTACATATTTTGTCTTGCATATTCCAGAACTAAATATTTAAGATGGCGTGAGGGTGGGGAGAGAGTTCAGTTGGCAAGATGCTTGCGACATGAATTCCATCCCCAGGACCTACACTGAAAAGCCAGTCATGGTGCCCTACGCTTGTTTTCTTGCTACTGGAGATAGGAGAAAGGCTGGGACTTTCTGAAGAGACAACCTGCCTAGCCTGTTCTGCAAGAACCAGGCCAGTAAGAAACCCAGTCTGATAAAGCAAAGTGAAGGGCTACTGAGGAAGAACACTAGAGGGGTTCTCTGGTATCCACAGACACACATATATATCACCTGCATACACAGACACACACACACACACAAATGGTGTAGGCATACGCAGTGTGCCCTAAGTCACCAATGTATATTATCTCACTTAATCCCCACAGTAGCATCTAACTACTGTGTGCTTTGCATAACAACAATTTACCTGTGAACTTGAGAGACTCACATAGAAGCTTGGTGCCACTGTCCTCCAGTGACAAAATATGGGCTCAAAAGTCAACAGAGCATCCATCTCCCTGCTTTCATGCTCCTAGCATTCACCTGAGCCTTTCCAAGCCCCATTCTTTTTCATACAAAATAGATCAAGCCGGGCTGGGATGTAACTTAGCTGGTGGAGTACTTGCCGAGCGTGCGAAAAGCCCTGGGTTAGGGTCCCAGCACTACACAAGATTTGGCAGCAAATAACTGTACTCTCTAGCACTAGAGAAACTCTCAGAAGGGTCAAAAATCCAAGACCACCCCCAGTTAGATAGCTCCAGGCCCATCTGGAGTGTATGAGACCCTGATTTGAAGGAGAAAAAAAAAAGGATGAAATAAAATTAACCCATTCCTAGCACTAGGAATAAATCCTGGGACACTATAAGAGTTCACCATGCCACCTGACACATGATACATGGACAAAGGACACTAAGAATTATTAATGAGTACGTTCCCAAGACCATGCAGCTGAAAATAAGCCTTAGCCTCTCTGAGCAGGATGCCGTAACTGCCCGCTGGGTCATCACTTCTCCTTTGCCCCCAAAGTTTGCTGTGATCTTCATTCCATCAAGTTAGATACTAGAGCGCCAGGGAGACGTACTCAAAGATGCAAACTTGACAGAGGGCAGAGCCCGTAACAGAGGACCCTGGACCTCTTGGCCCAAGGAGAATGGTTTCTCTTCCATGGTTTCTCTTTACCTTCTCTTTCTGCAAACACCTGTGTTCGCTGGGATTACCTACGTAGAGAGAGGAGACACAATTTCCCAGGGAAGGCCAGCTATTAAGGGACAGAGCTGGGGCTAGATCCATATCCCAGCCCTAATCCTCATTGTTCCTCATGGACTCTTTCCGATTATGTGTCAGAGAGACTGAGAAGAGGAAGGAGAAGAAAGGGACAGACAGACAGAAGTGGAGACAGACATGGGAACAGAGATGGGGGAAAACATTAAAAAAATATAGGAAAAGAGAAAGTCACCAGCCCAGTGAGCTAAGAGCACCTTTCAACCTTGTTCTCCGAAGGGGTAAAAGGATGAGAAGTTGGTGGTTTTTAAAAGAAGGAAGGTGAGAAGTAATGCCATAGCAACTACTGGCACAGGTCCTGAGCAAGTCTGAGTCAACGGGGAGCAGCGGAGAAAGTAAGAGGGAAACCAGGGCTCTGTCACTCAGGTGCCTGCCCTCTCCGCCCACCTCCCATGGAGAGAGCTAGGGCTGGAGTCAGCATTAACCAGGTGCTTTTGTGCAACTGAGGGTGTGAGAATCAACTAATTAAACAGCCAGCGAGCGGAAACAGAACTTCACAGACGCAGGCTCTCGCCGATTCCGGGCTCTAGGCAATTCCATGGGTTGCCGTGATCTCGCCTGCTCCTGTTGAACATCAGAGGAACCCTTGACAGGAGAGCGGAGGCTGTCCGAGCTTCCAGCATCAGAGAGGGGAGGAGATCCAGTGTCATGCTGGCCAGCCAACCACCTCACTGGAGAGTCAAACTTGGAGACTTGAATTACACATCCCTTGAATGTACCTGACCCACCCATTCCCAGCACAGCGATTGTCTTCGCCTGGCACTTTCTGGAGGCTCTACTAGGCAGAACTACCTGCTGGTTTTCAGCCACAGTTATGCTCTTGACCCTGTACTTATGCTCAGGCTTGGTCCTTGGTCTGACACACCAGTTCTACTCAGTCCCATCTCCAGATTCAATCCTGCTCTCAGGGCTCGGTCTCCACAGGGAGACTCCATTTTACTAGTGAGCTCTGATCACTCCCTTCTCTGAATGACCATAGTGTCCTCAAGTTGCTTCTGTCCTCTGAAAACTCACTTTCCACGGAACTTTATAGATAACAGGTAGACACCTCCTGACAGTCCATGACCAAGGAAAGAAAACACATGGTTTAACACCCGTGTAATTCAGTGTATAGACTTACTACACCCAGGGACCTCTCTGGCTGACTCTGTGCCACCACAGTCCCAGTTAGGATAGCAGTCAGTTTAGCTAAGTCAGTGTGCTCAGGATTCAGTGAGAGACCATGGCTCAAAAAGTAGGAAGGTATACAACCGAGGAAGATACCCCACATTGGCCTCTGACATCCATAAACATGATACAGAACACACACACACATCCATCCATGCATATGTACATTCATTATACATACATATGCATACACACACATATAGACAGACACATACATACATACACATGCATACATACATACATACACACACATACACACCAAATAGTCCCACACTGAATAAACTGAGGATATGTAGCTCAAAATGAGTTTGTTCACTGGCCATAGACCCAGGTAGTAAACAACATATAAGCAATTGTTTTCTGTTGGGAATTATTTGAGGTACTGAAAATACAGCTGCCAACAAAGCAAGGTCCCTGTCCTCTGAAGACTTTATGGTCTTAGATAAATAGCACTGTGTGAAAAGAGTGAGTAAATTATGGTGATAGATAAATATTAAGTGGCAGGTTAGTGGGAAGTGCTTTGGAGAAAGAACCATGAGACGAGCCACCGGGTCATGGTAAGGAAGGGAAGTTCTGTTATAAATAATTGGCTAAAAAAAAAGTCTCAGTGCTAAAGCCGCGCTTGAGCAAACCCCAGGGACTGTATCAGAAGAAGAATGTTGATCAGCTACAGGTATCAACTTGACTGGGCCATAGGATGCCTAGATATTTGGCCAAACATTATTCTGAGAGTACTTTTCAAGGTCTTTTGTGATGAGTTTAACATTTGAAGAAGTAGGTTATGGAAGAATGTGCCTTGTCCAATCAGATGAAATCTTGTATGGAACAAAGCCATAAACCTTTCCAAAAAAAAAGAGAATTCCCCTGCCTGAAGTCTCCTAGGTGGATGGGTCTCGGTTTTATTCTGCCTTTGAACTCTAAACAGCCCTGCTGCATCTTTAGCTTGCTGACTGCTGGTCTTGGGAGCTGGCTCCAAAATCTGAAGGAGCCAGTTAACAACAATAAGTCCTTTTTCAATCCTGTATTATCAGTCTTATAATTTATGGGTCTCACGTCCATGGTTTCCGTAAGTTGTAGATCAGAGCACAGTCAGATATTTTCTTATCACTGTTTTTTGGTGAGTGCAATGTAACATGCTTCCCTAGTATTTATGTTGTATCATTCGAAGTGATCTGGAGATGATCTCATGTAAATGAGAGGCTTTATGCAAATTAGACACAAATACTAAGCCACTTTCTATAAAGGACTTGAGTGTCTATGCATTTTTAGTATCTCAGAAAATCCTGGAATCGGTCCCCCGTGGTTACCAATGGCTGGAACGCATCCCTTTGTGTTCTCTGGAGAACCACTATTAATACCTTGAGCCATATGCATGCTTTTAAAAGCTCTCCTGGCCCTGGGAACACCTAGAGTAAACGCCTGGAGGGAAGTGTGTAGCTGGTGTGGGCAAATGGCAGGCAGAACAGAGTGACTGAGGAGGTGGCCAGGGCATCTGAGGCAGGTTGGTCTTGAAGGTCATGGAGAAACTGTGTTTCTCTCTACTTAAGATGAGGGACGATTTCCAACAGAGAAGTGAGGTGGCCTGGCAGACGATTCTGAAGGCAGCTCAGGCAGAGCTGAAGCCAGAGGAGTCTGTTAAAGTGCTCGTAGGTGATCCAGAGACTGTGGCTGAACCAGAGGGCTTCCAAAGACAAAGAACAGTGATGTCTAGGTAGAGTGTGTATGAGTGAGATACTGAGGATGACTAGGCTAGAGACACAAATTCTGAGCATCACCACAGCATGAAGATGGCTGACCTTACCAAAGGAGATTAATAGTGAATCAGATGGCCCAGGACTGGGCCCGCAGCCTGCCAGCACCCACAGCAACTTCTTAAGCAGTTTCCAGGCAGCTCACAGGATAATAAACAATCCTTTGTCCAATTGGACAGAAAGGAATGGAAAATACCTCAGTGTTTAGATTATAGTGTTTCATGAAATATTTTCAACATATTTCTAAAACAAATGTATGTTTGCAGATGGCTATTTTTGTATCTGAGTGATTGTAAACGTTCCAAGTCAATTTACAGCTCTGCTCCATGCTATAGACATAGACGTACAACTAGTTGTTATGATTTAAAAGTGAAATGTCCCCCAAAGGCTCATGTTCTTGAACTCTTATTTTCCAGCTGATAGAACTGTCTGGGAAGGTTGTGGGACCTTTATGGGGTGGAGCTTTGCTGGCGGATATAGGTCAATAGGGTTAGGCCTTAAAATTTTATAGCATGTCCAACTTCCTATTTAATGCTTTCCTACCTGCAGATGCAGCTGTAGTCCCTCCCCCACTGTGGCGACTGAGTGTAACCCCCTTAACTCTAGGCCAATCTGCTTCATGTCAAGGATTTATCACAGCGATGAGAAACGAGAAAAATAACTGATACATGTGTCATAAGGCAGGATACACCATTTTTACGCTGGCTTAGAATGGAACAATTGTTTCTGAGCCATGGCAGAGTATCCCTGTGGCTGAACTCTGCCCTGCCAGGGAAGAGGAGCTGACTAACCCATCCTAGCCTGTCCCAGAAAGTAAAACAAATAGGGCAACTTTGGAGAATGAAGCAGAAAGGAAAGAGGCAGAGAGTTTCCAATTGAGAAATGAAGGCAGAGCCAAATGCCTGCTCCCCGCAGTCCCTATTCCTTGTTTGTAGCTGTGCAGTCTAGTTTCACTCATGAGCTTATGCACAAACATCTATGCTGAGTGTCTTTCTCCCAGCATGCACGTTGATCCCAGTAATGAGCCTCCCTTCTTAGCCCTTCCATTTGTGTATCTATGAGACGATGCTACAGCAACATCCTTGGCTTTGATCTGAGGATTGGATAGGCATTTGGGCTCCATCAAATGTTCATTAAATTCTTCGTGAAGAGGGCACAGCTGATGGTCTGTTATCCCCTGCTGTTTCCTGCCAATGCTGGTCTATACTGACTTCAATCTTACTGGTGACACCGTTCAGTCTCTGGGGGAGCCAAGGCCCCTTCTCCTCTCTAGAGGAGTCCTGAAATGAACTGGAGAGGCACAAACAGTTAAGTGTCTTGAAGAAAGGGGAGACTTTGAAGGAAAGAAGGAAGGTGATAAAAGTCACCAGACTGAAGCTGTGCCTGTCGTCCAAGCCATGCCTCTGCTTTCTAATTATCTAGTTCTCCTCCCCTACATCATGCGGAGGAGATGAAGACAGACTATCCCTACCGAGGGTCAGAATGGGAGACAGGAAAATAAAAGCACAGACTGGGTGAACTAGTGGCTCAGAACCAAACCAAATGCTAGGGGGAAAATGTCTCTTCTTTCCCAAGGGCTTTTTATTTTAACCAAAAAATAATGGTTTGGGAGCCAAAAAGTTGGATCAGCCCAGCAGTCAAAAGCACTTGTTGCTCTTCGGGAGGTCCTGGGTTTGGTTCCCACCATCCACACAGTAGCTCACAACCATCTGTAACTCAAGGTCCAGGGGGGCTCTGAATGCTCTTCTGGCTGCCAAGGGCACTAGGCATGCCCAGGATACACAGATATACATGAAAGCAAAACATCCATACACATAAAATATAATAATAATAATAATAATACATAATAATAATAATTTGAAGAGTTGATTTTGTAAGGCTGGGAGAACCCCAAAAACAGTGTGGGCTGGAGGAGGGTAGTCATATGCCAGAGTTTTGTGTTGCCTTCTCCTCCAGACCACAAGCCACAGGTACATAGGGTATACTGGAAACAAATGATTGCCACTGTCCTATCAAACTGACAGAAATTGGCCCCAAATCTCCAAATGTCTTGTTGTATGAGGCCGCTTGTTCCCAGCTGCTCAGCCCCAATATAAACACGCAGAAACTGTATTAATTAAATCACTGCTTGGTCTATTAGCTCTAGATTCTTATTGGCTAGCTCTTATATCTTAATTTAACCCATTTCTATTCATCTGTGTATCGCCATATGGCTGTGGCTTACTAGCAAGGTTCTGGTTTGTCTGTCTGCCGTGGCGTCTCCTTGGCTCTGCCTTCTTTCTCCCAGCAGTCAGTTTAATTTTCTGTGCCTAGCTCTCTTCTGCCCTGCTATAGAGCACCAGTTTGTCCTCCACTTCTATATCATACAACAGCATCTGTGAGTGTGGATGTTTATGTACCTTGCATCCCAAGGGCATCTGTCACACTTATTAAGGGTGGTCCATGCATAGAGCATGCTCAAAATTTCCTGGAGACATCTGACTCCAGGACAAACCCATAAAGCTCACCCACAATGCTGATAGCAGTCCATTTCTATGGAGACATCATACCAGCCCATCTATGCCCAGGATACATGTAGCAAGCACAAAGTTGAGGGCCTTTTGTTCTTGTTCCTACCAGCACAGTAGCTACTCCTAGAATAGGGTAAGGTATGACTAGCTCCTGTTGGCCACCTGATCTGCCTATTGTGACACCTGTCATGCCAGGTGCCATCACCCAACACATAAGTGCAGAATAAATACTGTTTGTTCCTTAAAACAAAAATAACTGGAGGTCCTCTAACCAGGGTTAGAAAGGTTATGAGATGATATACTGCACTATATTTGTGTTCAGTTATATATTCTTTAATATCCGAGGTTTAAAGGAAGTCATGACAGTATGTGGGGAATATGGCTGGATGGGCCTAAATGCTCTGGCTATCAGCTGACCTGCACTTCATGGACTCTTAGGTGTGGTTCTATTACCTTTACTCTGAATAAACTGTATATACTTATACACATCACACTTATAAGTATCATCAAAATAGCCACTTTCTATTGCTGCGATAAAGTCCCCTCATAAGAGTAACTCAAGGGAGAGTGGGTTTACTTCAGTTTATAGTACCACAGAGATGATATCTGTCATGGCAGGGAAGACATGGAAGGCATGGCTGCAGACACAGCATGCATGGCGGCAGGAGTTAAAGGTGGGCTGGCCACACTGTATGCATACTCAGGAAGCAGGAGTTGAAAGGAAGTAGAGCCAAGCAATAAAGTCTCAAGGAGCACCACACCCCAGCAACCCATTTCCTTCAGCAACGTTCCACTTCGCAAAAGCTCTATAACCTTCCAAAACAGCCTCACTGTGTGGAGAACTAAGTGTTCAAACACAAGCGTCTATGAGGGGCACCACGTTCACATCAGAACACTAATGAGAAAAAGAACATTTTTATCTACATCAGAGTCTATTCAGAATGCCATGTCCCATTAACACTATTTTTTTTAAGCTCTGTGACAGTTTGAATAAGAATGGCCCTCATAGACTCATAGATTTGACTGCTTAATCACCAGGGAGTGGCACTATTAGGTGTGACCCTGTTGAAGGAAAAATGTCACTAGGGGTGGGTTTTGAGGTTTTTGAAGCCCAAGTCAGGTCCAGTGTCTCTCAATTTCTCCATATCTCTCTCCCTCTCCCTCTCTCTCTCTCTGTCTGTCTTTGTCTCTCTCTCTCTCCTTCCTCTCTGTTTCTTCTTGTTGCCTACTGAACTGGATGTAGAACTCTCAGGTATCAGTTCAGGTTGGAAGTTTCCATTGATCCCTCCCCCTCAGAGCTTGGAGAACCATATACAAGAGGGGGAGGAGGAATTGTAAGAGATATCCAGGCAAAGAATACCAGGAGAGCATGACTCTTAGAATCAACTAAGCAAGGCTCATGGAGATCACAGAGATTGAAGTAGCAGTCATGGAGCCTGCATGGGTCTGTACTAGGTCCTCTGCATATATATTGTATTTGTTGGCGTGGTGTTTTGTGGGAGTGTCATCTCTGACTCTTTTGCCTGATCTTAAGGCCCTTTTCTTCCTACTGGATTTCCTGGCCTAATCTTGATGTGAGTGAGGGTTTGTGCCTTGTATTACTATATATACCTTGTTGTGCCATGTTGGGTTGATGTCCCTGGACGGCCTTCTCTTTGGAAGTTGGGATGTGTCTGGGGGAGAGGGGCTGTGTGAGTAGATCAAGAAACTGGGAGGGATGGAGTCATCTGTGCTAGCCCCTACTTCTGGCCTTCCACAGCCCTTTTCATATATATCTCTCTTTCATTTTGCTTATGAAACTTAATACATGTTTCCGTCATTTCAAAAAGAAAAAAATCTCAAGTATAAAAATGACAGGATCTAGGAGCAATCCATAGAGCAATCCATACCTGCGTTTTTTTAGCAGGAAAGATGTAATTGGTGCTCAACGTATGTGTGATTTCTCTCACTTAAATAGGTTTATCAGCTCAATTCAGCAAGCATTTATTGAGCTTAGAGTGTGCCCCAATCACTGAATCCGGGGCTGAGGATAGATTTACTTCCCCGACCTGACATATCTCATGTCCCAGTAATGCAGAAAAATATATAACAGAGAAACCCAGAGGGTCGAATACAAACATCAAAGTGTGTTCAAGTTGCAAGCTCAACCCAATTAAAGAAGAATATTCTAAGAAAGAATAGAAAATATCTAGAGATAGCTGATGTCTGAGAGAGGCTTAGAAGATTAACCAGGTTATCAGTGGATGATTGAGAGCAGGAAAGGAAAGAATATGGACAGAGGGCACATAACCATACCAGTCAGTGGCAGAATTGCCCCGACTTCAGTCCACGTTTCTCCAGGTCAAGACTATCCCCTCTGTGTTGTGAGCATGGGACCAAGCTTCTAGAGCCTTCCTGCTGAGTGTCAGCTGAAGACAGTGTAAATAATCTTAGTCTTCCACTCGGGATAAGTCTCAGACACAATAGAAACCTGCCTTGGGGGCTGTGAGCAGTGAAATCAGGCCGTGTTGAAGATTGCGTGAAGGAGCACGATTGATATTCATCTTCCTTCTTTAAAAACCATTTTTTTCCTAAGGACAGTCGAATGTAATTTAACATCTTAAGCAATTTGTTCAAATGAGCTGACTGCCTTGCGGTGCTGTGGGGGGACTCCAGAGGCTACGCTACACAGGAATGGAGCCGCTGAGCCGTCCTGTTGATCAAAAATGAATTAACCAGAGAAGGCCAAGAGTTATGTGATCAGAGAAGATGCTTTCAAGGGAGATGAGATCATCAAGGATGGAGTCTTGGAAAGGGAGGGGAGAGAGAATAAGAGCTGAAGGTTCAGCCCTACCGTGCAACTATAGAGGTATCCATGCCCATTTGCCGACTGTGTGTGAGGCCTTGGGGGTACAGGGGCTGTTGAGGTGAAGATGAAAGAGAGAAAAGTTTCTTTCCCTACATTCATGCTCGAATGAAATAAGAAGAATTATAGAGAGAAATAGAAAATAGAGATCAAGCAATTTTTGAGTACCCACTGTATTGTAGCCTTCATGCCGAGCATATCAACAAGCATCATCATGATTCACCGCCCCCGCCATCCCCTCAAGTATGTGTGTGTGTGTGTGTGCATGCATGTGTGTGCACATGTATGTATGTGCTGGTTCATGCACCTGTGCTTAGACCAGAGGAGGACATCAGGTGTCCTGCTTTGTAACGTCTCATTGCGTTCAGATAGGGTTCAGGTTTCTCACTAGACCTGCAGCTTGGCCGGTGAGCTCCTGGAATCTGCCTGTTTGCTAGCAGTGGGGCTACAGACACGGGTGACGGCGCTTTACTTTTAAATTGGTACTCAGGATCTGAACTCAGACTCTCATGCTTGTCCAGAAAGCAGATTTCTACCCTGTTGCCTCTGCAGCCCTTACATTCTCTTCAATAACCTAATTTGATTAGCTCCATTTACCAGACAGGGAAAAGGTTGGATGGATATAAAGAAGTGCAAAATAAATCACAGACATAGTCCACAGGGATTCAAGGAAGATATTAATTAATTCATTCATTCATTCACTTAAATACCTTTCACATCCAGGGGTGGTGATACAAGCCTCTAATGTCAGCACTGGAGAAGCAGGAGAACAATGAGTTTGCATCTAACCTGGGCTTCCGAGTGAGACTTTGCCTCAAATAAGAAACTAAAAAGTCCTTGAATGGGTAGCTACCAGGCACTGTGACAGATGTTGAAAATATAATAATCAAAGATAATAGATATGGTTGGTGTTACCACATCCATTGTCAAAGTGAGAGGTATCTCCTCAAATAAGCAATTAAATGTGTCATACAAAACTTAAATGTCTGAAGGGCAGAGGAATAGCATTCTGAGAATGTGTGGCAAAGGGCTTGATCCCTTAAAGGACAGTGTCAGCCAAGAGACCCCCAAGAAAGCGGCAGCTGACCTGGGTGAAGGTGCTGGAGACGGGCTTCAGAAAGGGTCGGTGACAGCGCTGAAACCATGGCAACACTCCAGGCCCTTGTGGGAGGACCAGCATGGAGCTGTCAGGGAAGCCGAAAGCGGAACTAGGACCCAGAGAGGCAGAAAGATGAGAGGTTGATAAGGAGACAGGAGCCACACTCAGGTTGTTGGTTTTGCTTTGCTAGAAAGGGGGAAGCCGTCAGATTATAAGCAGAGGATGGCGTGAACTCATTGGCGCTTTGATAACCCTGGCTACCACTTGTGGAATGGACTGGAAAGGAGGCAGCTGCTTCTGAAATGGCCAAAGCAGAGGCGACAGGACCACGTAGGCAGCCCTGTGGCGGGAGCTTGGCTCAGAGGGATGGAGACAGATGCAAGAGGGTGATTTAGGAGATACCCAGGAACCAGAGAGACTGGAGAGTTTCGATGGTGAATAGGGACAGTACAGCATTTGGACAAGCAAGGCAGCGAGAACAAATGCTCACAGTGCCTGCTTCTCGGAGGTGGAGGGCGGGGCAAAGCGTCACATCCTTAAAACTGAGAGACCTCTAAGCCATAGCTACAGATTTCCTAACTGAACCTGGGAGCGAGGCCCCGCATGGGGCAACCTTACCCAGGGAAAGGCAGGTGTCCCTGATCACAGACCATTTCTTGTCACTGCTTACCTTGATCTATGGCCTTCTGGATCATTCCCACTAGTTGGGAAGAAGATTTTTGAGGTCTGGGTTCTCTTCTTACTATTCCCTCAAGCACCTTCCAGCTCTTCCTCTCAGGGCACTGGCTGACTATTTCCCACAATGCAGCTGTTCAAAGGAGTGGATGACTTCCCCAGGCATGGGGAAGTATGCTGTTTACTTGGAAAGGGTTCTGGAAAGAGGAAGCCCAGGTAGTGCTGTTGCTGTGTTATGGGCATCTCAAACCAGCCCAGCTCAGGGATAAGTAGTGGGAAGGGCCAGAAGGAGGCATGAAAAGCAGCATTTGGTTCTGCTCTTAATGTTAATCTACACGGTATGTGTATGAGTGTCTGTGTACCGTGTGCATGCAATACCTGAGGAGGCCAGAAGAGGGTGTCAGATGCCCTGGGACTAGAGATAGAGATGGTTGTGAGTGACCATGTGGGTCCTGGGAATCAAACTCAGTCCTCTGGAAGAGCTGCCAGTGCTCTCTCAACCACGGTGCTGTCTCTCCCGCCCCGGCACTGCTAATCTATACTAATGACCCACATCCTAGAAAGTTCAAACAAATATTAAGACACAGAATGATAACTACCTGCTGACAAAAATCAGACCAGGTTATTATAATAACACAAAACAATACAATAGGCCAAAGTCTCTGATGAACACGGGAAGAAAAATCCTCAAGAATATCAGCAAGCCAAACTCAGCAGTATGTTAGAAAGGTCATATACCAAGACCCAGTGGGATTTGTCTCTGGGATACAAGGATAGTTCAACATGAAAGTCAATTAGCATCATGCCACCTTCGCATAATGAAGGATTAAAAACCTGTTAGCTGGATATGATAAAAATACCTTGTGTACTTGTATGGAAATCTCAAAGAAGAAATAAAAATATTATTTTAAAAAAGGGGTAAAGACCATAATATGATCTAGTAGCTGTAGCAAAATTCAGTAAACTTCAATTACTTTTTATTATGAAAGAATTAACAACAAGCTATGGATTTTCCATAATATAGGAAAAGCCTACTGACACCATTGTACTCAGAAGTGACAAGATGGACAGCTTTTCCTTTAAGACAGTGGTTCTCAATCTGTGAGTCTCAACCTCTCTGGGGGTCGCATATCAGATACCCTGCATATCAGATATTTACATTAAATTCATAATAGTAGCAAAATTACAGTTATGAAATAACAACAAAATATTTTTGTGGTTGGACGGGGTAACCACAACATGAGGAACTGTATTAAAGGGCCACAGCATCAGGAAGGTTGAGAACCTCTGCTCTAAGATCAGCAATAAGACAAGGGCTGGTCTCCCTACTTCGGGTCAGCATCCTGTGCGAAGCCATGGCTGGGGTTATTAGACGAGAAAATAATCACAGTCCACCAAGTCATGATGTCAGTTTGCTGATAATATTATCTTACGTGTAAAAAAATCCTAGATGTATTATACAGTTGTTACAAACAACAAAAAAAAAAAATAAACTCGCATATAGAAAACTTCACACAGGGTTCCGGGAGCTGATGGTGTGCCCAGAGGGTAGCCTGCTCACCTGGTGTACTCTGACTCTGGCCTTCAGAAATGCATTTAAGGAACTTACGGACATGTTATCTAGTTAGTTATCCTTTGACACAGTGTGTGTATGTGTGTGTGTGTGAAGTTAAAAATATAAATATTAGCCAGGGGTGTGGCGCACACCTTTAATTCCAGCACTCAGGAGGCAGAGGCAGGCAGATCTCTGTGAGGTCAAGGCCAGCCTGGTCTACAAGAGCTAGTTTCAGGATAGCCAGAGCTACACAGAGAAACCCTGTCATGAAAAACAAAACAAATATATATACTTGACAGCAGTTAACATAGGGGGCAATGTGTTGAATATGCCAGACCCAAGATAAATATTGAGCTAAGACAGGAAGTTTGAGGCCAACCTTGGCTACACAGAGAAAGTCTACACACACACACACACACACACACACACACACAGAGGTATTAGTGTGGGTAAAGCCCCCAAAAACCTGGAGAAAAAAACAAAAGGAAGGTAATCATCGGTGCTGAGGAAGGACAAAGGGTGGGCAGAAAGACACGTGAGACACAGAAAAGGAAAAGAGACCAGAGGGAGGGTGCAAGGGGTGGGTCAAAAGTAGTTAGGGAGAACCACAAACCTATATTTTGTTCAAAAATATCATAAAGATAACGAAGAGCGTCTATGCTGATTTTTAAAATGACAAGAATGTGGGAAAGGGACGTTTGGGGAGAAGAGGGTAGATAATAGGTGGGAGGAAGAGGAGGGGGGTGACAGTAACCAGAATGCTAGGCTGTGTGTTTATATATCAGTGAGCAAATTCAGTACCATGTTTCTGATGAAAGCAAAAGGAATAACAAAACAGTAGATAGTAGATGGTCTCAAAGGAGGCAGATGCCATGCCAAAAAATGAAAGAACTGAGGTTGCTAGGATAAACCTAGACACAAACACCCTTCTCCTTCACTGCTGATGTCACACTATGCGCATGCACCCTTCTCCTTCACTGCTGATGCCACACTGTGTGCGTACACCCTTCTCCAGGCACTTTTGTCACATAACTATTATATCTAATGCCATGCTGAAACTGACTTGTACTTGTTTACAAAACCCAATATCCATCTCCTTCCTACTGTGGGTTCACTAACTTTCACACTGGTAACTTCAAAACAGTGTGATGGAAATGTTTACACCGTGGAAATCTGCAAAAGGGACAGACCAAGACTGTTTCATTGTATTATGTTTTTTAAAAGACCATGTTGTCAACTTTATTGCATGCCACTGCTACATCATATGCTTCTCCTAGGTTTCAGAATTTTCTCTGTAAGCAAAATTGTAACTGTTACATTCTGATCTTTAGGAGTTCTAACTTTCAGGCATTAGAGTCAATTATATCCATTATGAAAAGTATTCTAAAGAACATCTTGGTGCATGAAATGTATCTTTATCTTTCTTCAGCATAGATACCCACACAGCAAATTATTGGGTAGGAACATCATTGTGGGTTCTTGAAATTTCATGAGAATTTTTTACTTGGTGAAAGAAATAAGATAATAGCAAATCTAGGAGTCCATAGAAACCACAACCGTTTTTATTGTACAATTCTGTAGAATGGCACACGAGTCTAGAGAAAGGCAGAATGGTTGCCACACCAATTTGGTATAAAACAATTGTTTTTAAAATTTCCTGTGGAGAGAGAAATCCCTGTCCTCTCTTCCCATAGGCCAGGACTTACCCTCTCCACTGCCTCCCCATCCTATAGGTTTAGGGCACACAGCCTTATCTAATGAAGATTTTGGGGCTTGAGACTGTCTCCATCTCTGATCTTGAGCTCACCAGGCAGACTACCTGTAACCTGGCAACTCTCAAGAGTTGTAAGCTGCCTTGTCCAGTTGTCATCAGAGAGGCTCCCTCCAGCTGCAGATAGGTGTGGTCGTAGAGGTCTACAGCCAGACATTATTTGGAGAGAAAGTCTAATCTGCAGGTCTCCATCTGGGCCCTCCCCTCAGAACTCTGAGAAACCCTCAGAAAGAGGCAGGAAAGATGGTAAGAGTCAGAGGGATGGAGGACACCAGAAGAATGTGGCCCACTGAATCTACTAAGCAGAGCTCACACGGGCTCACAGAGTCTCAAGCAGTAAGCACAGGGCCTGTGTGGGTCTGTCCCTGGCCCTCTGCATAGATGTTAAGGCTGTCAGCTTGATGCTTTTGTGGGACTTCTAACAGTGGGGATGGGTGTGTCTATGACTCTTTTGCCTGCTCTGGGGATTCTCTCCCTCCTATTGGCTTGCCTTGTCCAACCTCCATATGAAAGCTGTCTTCTTCTGTCTTATTTCATCATGATTAGATATTGTCTCCTGGAGGAAACTGTGGTCAGTATGTATCTTATGAGAGAAGAATCCGTTTTCAATTAGAAAAGGAAAAAAAAAGTTGTGAGATAAGCCTGAGCCAGGCTGCAGTGAGGGGAGGGAGGAGCCTAGCACCCCCTGCTCCTCCATACCTGTGGCCTCTCATGTTAAAAATGGATCTTCAGGGCCTGGAGAGATGGCTCAGAGATTAAGATCACTGATTGTTCTTACAGAGGTCCCAAATTCAATTCCCAGCAACCAAACGGTGGCTCGCAGCCATCTGTAATGAGATCTGGTGCCCTCCTCTGGCCTGCAGGCATACATAAGACAGAACACTGTATACAAAATAAATAAATCTTTAAAAAAGAAAGAAAAGGAAGGAAGGAAGGAAGGAAGGAAGGAAGGAAGGAAGGAAGGAAGGAAGAAAGAAAGAAAGAAAGAAAGAAAGAAAGAAAGAGGATCTTCATAGTATCCTGAACTTGTGAGCAAGATGAAACATAGATACCAATATATAAAACTTCTCCTTTAACTCAGTTAAGTGCTGTTTTAACAAAGCAGCAGGAAACACAGAACAATGCATAGGGCCTAGATAAAATGAGAATTTTTCTTAAGTGCCCCAAATGAAACTACAAGACAATTAACTAATTTACAGCGTGATAAATACGAGCTATGGCAGCCCATTATCTTTAATGTAGAAACAGTTTGTACGAATCAATTAACATAAGTAAAAGAACTAAGGGCTTGAGCACACGAATTTTCTAATGCACTGTCACACCCCAAGGCGTAGACCTCCCGCTAGGAAATTAAGAGAATACAAGCCCGAGGTAAGTCTTGAGGTCACAAGGGCTCACCTGGCCAGCTCACCAGTTACCTGGTTATTTAAGGAATGCTTGTGAATGGGACCGGGATTCCCCAGCAATTGTCATCTTCCAAAGAGAACTAAATTCCTCCTCCCACTGAGAAGGACATACTCAAAACAACCTGGGACCAAGGACTAAACAGGCCATGGAGTTTCCAACTCAGAAGGACAGAGCAAGGGAAACTAAGGGTGTAACAGTCTAAAGATGGTTCTTGCCAAGCGGAACCTCCTTTTTGCCAAAACGGAAGCTCTGTGGACGCTGCCCACCTCTGAGGTTCCTGGGGGGCAGCTCACATTTTCTTGACATGTTGGCATGCTTCCTGAGATGGCAGGAGACTGGGTAGAGGTGAGGAAAGCGGCCAGGGCCTCCTTTGTCCCCGCACACCAGACTGCTGTCAAGACTCTCGGCTATGTATAGGTCTGAGCGCCTTAGTGTTCCTGCAAGGAAAAAATCACAGCCAGCAAGGGACGCATTTGGATTATAGTGCATTTTGTTATGTAAATTGCACAGTGCCACTTAGGTGATGTTGTCATCTGTCACCGAAAATGAGGCACAACAAAAAGTCATTATCCTTATCCTGGAGAAACTGAGGCTTTGGGTCCCACTTTGCCTGTAATTAGAAGGGAACCAGTAGGCTGACTTCTTCAGAGCAGGCATAGAAAGGGGATTGCCAAGAGATCAACAGGAGGTCAGGCAGCCTTTAAAGGAAAGACAGGGTCCCAAGAGCCTTGAGGGGACCTGTCAGTAGTCAGTACCTGCACCATATCTCTCTCTGTGACTGGCACTTCTAGCCACTCACGTCAATTAAGTAGCATTCCAAACACGCTTAAAAATATGTATCAAAAATAGACGTTGCCAGTCAGTATATGTGATGATCCAGTGTGGTCCCTCTTTTGGCGTATTGAAAGAGAGAAACAAAACAAAAGCAAAACAAAACTATTGCTTTACCCTTAGCCTGTCAGAAATCAGTAAGCCATTGTTTTTATTTTTTTCTCATTTATTGTTTTTATTCTGGAACTACATACATAACAAAGTTTACCGCATGAACTATTTTGGGTGTAAGTCAGTGGGAAGAAATGTACGGACATCACAGGGCGATCATCAGTACTGTCCACCCCCAGAATCTCCTCATCATCCTCAGCAGAAAGTCTGTACCTATTAAATGAGAATTCCCCATCCTCTCCCGCCGGACCCGGGAAACCATGCTTCTCCTGTCTCATTGACTGTGACTATTATAGGTACACTGTAGAAGTGGAATCGTCCCCTCTGCTTTATTTTCCCTCTCAGTCACAGTCCCAGGGCGGGGGGGGGGGGGCGGGGAACAGATGGCATACGAAATTGGGTAGCTGAGAAATTATAATTGATAACTGAATTTAAGAAAAGGAGGGCAGATGCCCCTCAGCTCACAATGGGGTTACATCCTGATGTGCTGTGAGCTGAAATGCAGTTAATGTATTTAACCTACCAGACACCATAGCTCGACTGCACAGCACACGGTAACATTGGGTCTTATCTCCTCCTGAGCGAGAGGCTGAGAACCGTCACTCACTACGCTGCCCAGCATCTCCTAGAGTACTGTACTCCAAGCAAAGATCACACTTCAAGGGTGCAATCTGTCGAGGGCTTGCTGCTTTCACAGCACCACAGACTCTTTGCCTCTATCAAGATTTGTGCAGGTATAAGAAAGCCGTCCAGAGCAGGAAACTGCTAACCACCATAGAAGGACAGACCCAGATCTATGGAGAAGGCCTCCACCTGCAGCTAGAGCCTGTCACTGAGGGCTATAACTGGCTCCCAGAGATCCAGCAGGTAGTGCAGCAGAGAACTAAACCCAGATTTCCTCCTCTTTCCTCCCTCTTTTCTCCCTCCTGCCAGAGCTAAACACTAGGTGGCCAAAAGCCAAGGAGCCCATTGATGCAACCCATGGAGTGTGGCCTCTGTGGGGACAGTATACCTAAAGCCAAGAGTAAAGTGTCTCAGGTGAATTCCCTTGGCATACACTAAATTATGCCTTGTTGTGTGGTGTGCAAGTGAACATACAGAAAATTAAAAGAGGTATTATGTAAGAAGAGCAGCGTACAAGAGAGTCCATATTCTTCAGAGTTGGAAAACCACCTCATGATCTGCCAACATAAAGCAAACACCCCAGAGCAAGTAATAAGGTCCAGCATTAGAGAAATCGCTACCAAGTTTATATGGTGATGACCACACTCCCAGTGGACTCTCAGAAATGACCAGCTCCTGATCTGGTCTTCTTGGACCACACCTTCTTAGACCTAGAAGAGCTTGGTCTCTATATCCCTAAAACTCTTGTACCTAAAGATGGTTAGATCAGTGTTCTTCTCTACAACCCTCTCGCCCTGACCTTGTGTGGTGGCGGCTTTTTAACGCAGTCCATCCTATTCATCAACATCAAAACCCAAACCTAAAATGTCACCTAACTTTCCTGGTCTTTCTTCTGTGTCTCTCCCTCCCATCCTCTCTCTCCCACTCCGCTCCCCCAACCCCACCAGTGTGTGTGTGGGAGGTTATGAACTTGTGAACCATGGCAGGCTCAAATTAGCATTGAATGTTATAAAGAAATGGGGAAACTGCTGCCAGGCAATAGTAGAAACTCAATTTTTTAAAAAAGTGGTTTTGGAAGGGTAAGAGAGAAGGCGCAAAATACAATTTCCTAAAACCTAAAAGGAACCACCAGGGCTCATCTGTTCCAGCAGCAAGAGTGCCACTCTCCATGAAAGTCTGAGAGGTAGGCCCTCCACGGGAAGATACAGAGAGGTAAGCCCTACACAGGAAGACTCAGGGAGGTAGGCCCTCCACAGGAAGATGCAGAGAGGCAGACCCTCCACGGGAAGATACAGAGAGGTAGACCCTCCAAAGGAAGACGCAGTATCACAAGAATGGGAACCATGGAAGCACAGCAGGGAACAGCAAACCCTCTGGGGCCCCTAGGAGAAAAAGAGCCTCCAGATTGCAGAGCTTAGTGGTCACAGATACTTCCTAGAAGAGAAGAAAATTGGAGAAAACTCTAAGGTTATGTTGGTAGCTGACAAGGACTAAAGCAATCCCTTTTGTCCAGGCTGGCAGGAGCACAGGAGCCAACCACGCGCTCGTTCCTTTATTCTCACAGGAAATAGTAGTACGTGCTCTGTCATCAATGGCTGAGATTGGCTCTTGGCCCTTCTTTCCAGGGATGGTGTGTTTGAGTTTCCTCCTAGGTGCTAATCGGCTTTCTGCTGCTTTGACAAAAACCCAAGAAAATTACACTTAAATAAGGAGATGTTTGTTTTGGCTCATGGTTCTTCCAGTAAGACAAAACATCACAGCAGCAGGAGTATGGAATATAAGGAGATATTTACCTCATGGGGGCTCAGAAGCAAAAGGGGAGGCTGAGGACAGAATACACCCTAACTGGGCATGTCCCCAAAGACTTACTTCGTCCAATTAGACCCCACCTCCTAAGGATTTTCTCACCTCCTACAATGCATTAAACTGTGACTCTGGCAATGGATTGATTCATTCATTAGGTCACAGATACCAAGACACAAATATCATCCAAAGTTCTTTGTCATACTAGAGTCAGAGCCTTTAACATTCAAGTTGTGTCATGCATTTAAGATCTATACCACACACACACACACACACACACACACATCCAACTGAAAAGAAAAAGGCCTCTGGACATGCTAGTCACCAGCTAGAAGCTGGAGCCAATGATCAGGAATCTTGAATCTTGTCTCAAGCACTACCCCAACAACCTTGGAAAATTCAAGAAAGATTCCAGGCAAGTGTTGAAGATGACTTCCCTTCCCCAGACCCCAGTTCCCTCTTAGGTAGAGTCCAGGGAATGGATGAGATGGTCATGAAGGCTCCTTCCATCTCTCTGGGGTTGAGATTTCTTCTTCTGACCCAGATAAGCCATTTCCCCAATTGCTTCTCCAAATGAACATTCGAAGTTTATGTTTCCTTATTTCCTTGAATTTTATAAATCCCCAACCTGACCTGTCTTCTCTCAGACTTTCACAAGACCCATGGAACCTTCCTAGAATCCACACTCTGTGCCCCCCATCCCCCACACCAGCCTACTGGGCAAGCGTGCCTTGTTTTCTTGTGGCCACTCAGACTCTCTAGCTCAGCATTTGAGCACACACGGCTGAACTAAACCCTCGTCTCTCTGCACTTTTCTTCTCCCCAGAAGAAGAATTTGGGCCTTACTCCAAACATCTCAGCAGCCATAGCAATAACTCAAGGCTCTTCAGTGAGACTTTGGGGTTCAGAGAACATAGTCCTGTGGTTGGAAGGTGAGATCTAGCTAAACATCCTGAAGGGTCCTGAGGTCCCCCACAACATGACTCTTCCCACCTTGGCACTGTTGCTGTCCTCCCTTCATCGACCCTGCCCATTGGCTCTAAACCTAGGCTTCTGCTTAGCCAACACTTGTCCTCCATTTCATCTTGCTGTACAGCCAGCTAGTAGCCCTGCAATCTCCTCTCTACCTAGCCTTTGGGTTTACTCTGACGGAACCTTAGTCTCTGAATGGTAGCTAGTTCATACTCCCGAGCTACTAAATACCATTGTCCCAACTATCTCTGCATCAGATCCTACCTTGGATTCCTAATAAATGTGGACCAGCTACTTTTGATCCTTGCAGCCGACATCCTCAAGAGGGCAGAGCCATGTACACTGCCCAGGACTTCAGAGAACCCTCATGGTTACCCCGAGTCTCGTAAAGGAAAGTTTCAGGTTGACCCACCAAGACTGACTTCCATCTGCAGAGGACAGGCAGGACCACAGGGCCATATTATCTTAGTGACCCCCCAAAATAAAAAAGGCATTCTCAGATGCCAAGAGTGGAACCATGGCTTGACACTTAAAAGGCATCAGTCGGAGAGGATGTTCCAGGGACGACCTCGGTCGAGTGCTTCCGGGTCTCTCATCCAGAAGCTTAAGCTCACCCGTGCGCCTGCAGTGAACCCTTCTGTTTGGAGATACAGTCTGTTCAAATCTGTGACTTTCCCAAACGACTCCTGGCACTGAGTGTCCAGAGTCTAAGGCCAGCAAGGCCCAGGCCATGCGGGGCTGGATGACTTCTGAGGTAGCATGAGGAGGAGCGGACCTGACTACAAGCCGCTTCTGCCCCCAGACACCAGGAAGACTGATGTAGAGAAGGCCTCTGTAATAAACTGTTCCTCTTGTCACTCACGGCATGGGGCCAGCAGCTGCTGCAGGCTCTCTCAGCACGGAGGGCACAACTGTGGATTTTAAACTCAGGGAGAGCAGATGGGCGGCCTCTCAGCATCTCAAGGATGGCCGCCAATCTGGGTTTGTGCTGCCATTTGATCTATTTTTTTCCCCTCCTGATGTTCATATTTTATGATCTGTGAAGGAGCACGGGATTTGAGAAAGAGCGCAAGGCCAGAGGACCAGGCAGGGTTGCAGAGCGCCATCCTAGCTGTTCAGAACAAACCTCTGACTCTCGGCTACAGAGAGCCCCCATTACTCAGTTGTTGGGTACCCTTGCTGGGGCAGCTCACTGTTCACAAGGCTGGAAGACCAGCAGCAACCCAGGATCGTGTTGCAGGGACCATGCAGGGGTACATGGCACTGCGCCTGCACAAACTGGGGAGCGTTCCGTCCCAGGCAGGCCAGTGATGCCCACGGAAAGCCTTCAAGAGGAAGGTTTCCCTCAGCCAAAGGCTGAAGGGTAAGTAAAAAAAGAGCTGAACACTCGACTGGCATCCCGTTCCCATCTGCTCAATCAGGCGGGCCAGGGTAGAGCTCTTCATAGATCCACGTCTAGAGATAGACCCCACATCAAGGTGAACAAGGGCAGCACAGGGTATCTGGAGATGCTGGCCATGCCCCCAGGTCACTAGTCTGATCCACCCATCTCAGATACTCTATCAAAATACTTTACAGTGCATGTCTTATAAAATATAGGAACTTATTTCTTACAGCTCCAGAAACTAAGGCATTTAAAGTCAAAGCAGCGTGAGAATGGGTGTCCGGTAAGGACCCTTCTTTCCATAGATGCTGCCTTCTTGCAGTATCTGTACATGATGGAAGAAGCCACGCAGCTCCCAGGACCTTTTGTAAAGGCATTAATCTCAGTTGCTAGGACTCTGATCTCATGGCTTAAGCACTTTCCAAATGTCTCCTCTCCTAACATGGCCTTGGAGGGAAAGACTCCAACATGCAGAAGTGGGGAATACACAGATTCTAGCCGGTTCGAGGGCTCTAGATGTCATCCTCAATTGCTTGCCAACTGCTGGGAGTAACCTTTGGATCCACAGGAAATAAGTTACCTGACATTTCTGAGCTTTCTGCTACTGTGTAACAGGGGACAATAAAGGATCCCTGGATTAGAGTTCTTAACCACACAAACATCAAGAATTACACAGGCAACACAAACCTGTTATCCTAGTGTTAGGAAGGAGGACGCAAGAAGACCCGGGGACTCACTGGCCAGCTTTCCCGCTAGAGTGAGGAGCTACAGCCTTGTGAGAAATCCTGCATTAAAAACGAAGGGGTTGGAGAGATTGGCAGAGAGACTTGGCGTTGACAACTGACTGCCATGTGGGTATGTACAAGCGCTCCCTCTTTCTCTCTCCCCCAAACACACACCACTAAAATGTAAAGCATACCATAGATAAAAGGATGCATTTTCCAGAGCTGTGGATGTCATTCACTACTTTATCAGTGAGCACTGGGTGTGTCCTGTTTATACCAGAGATGCCAAGATAAACAGGATATTATTATTATCCTTTAGAGTCTCCACTGTAGGGCAGAGGCAACTGTAGGGAAAGCTGAGCAGTAAATCAATAAATTCAGGGCAAATCAAGCCACATAAGGAGCAAGAAGAATACAATTAGTGGTGTTTTGTGGGGCCCCATCTTCTTCATGGAAACTTCAAAGATTACTGCAGGATAGTGGTGGTTATTATAAGGGCAAGCATTGTGCTATATACTTTGGGGAATGTTACCTGGATCTTTTCAGAAGCCCTCTGTGGTAAAAATGGAAGATGGAGGCACCACAATCTCCCATCTCAGTGATGTACAGAAATTCCACAGGAATTTCTCTGGGTCAGGTGTACTTGCTTAGCCTGCCAAGGCTGCAAAAACGGGTCATTTCAATGACCCACCCTAATTCTTTCCTCTCATTCTGTGCATTCGCCTTCCTGCTCCTTAAAGAGAATATTCATTTGCTCCTGCAGTTCTGTGCTGAGAGCTTGATTTACAGGAGCCACGAGGAACTACTTGAATATGCTTTGGAGGATGAGTGTTTGGGGGGGTGAAGGCGGCTTCATGCCGAGATACCTGTTGGTGAAATAATTCATGCATAGAACGGAGATGAATTATTTTTTTGAAATTAGGATTTTGTTTCATGGAATATTCATCACATTTGAGGCTGTGTTTTGCATATTTTTCCTGTCTTGCTAACGATTCTTTGTGAAGTACATTTGGTCTTTTGGAACTGTAACCAGAGACTTTTGAGGGCCAGAGACTTTTGCATCCATCCATTTGGTCATTCATGCATCCAGTCAACACACGTTGACCGAGCTCCTAGCATGAATGAAGCACTGGTTCAGGTCTTCATTGCTGAGACAGCTGCCTTCAATTCATAGAGGGAAAGCTGTATGTTGGCTCGTGGTCTCGGAGGTTCTAGTTCTTGGTTGGCTTGCTCTGTATGTTCAGGAGCCTACAGTGAGACAGGGCATCATGAAGCAAGGGCGTGGGTTTAGAAAAGAGATCTGTATCCCACAGTGGCTAAGAGAAGAACAAGCAAAGAGGTAGTAGCTGGTTACACGATATTCCCTATGAGTCACACCTTCAGTGATGTACTTCCCGTGAGGCTTCACTTCAGAAATTTTCCAGGACCAATTTCCAGGACGTATTTTGTGTTCCAACTATAACAGGCCCTGTGGGTAGGTCTTAACATATGATAATAAACAGGACAGACAGGGCCACGTGCCTGGACAGAACATAAAGTCCCCAGAAAAAAGACAATAAACAAAAAGGCATATTAAGGTGTGATCTTAATTAGTATGTTGCTTATGATTATAGAAATATATCTTTAGTTACATACACAATGGGAAGCAATGTAAGAAGAGAGGGTTTATCTGGACTCATAGGTTGAAGGTACAGTCCATTATTACAGGGGAGACATGGAGACCAAGGCTGCTTGTTCACATCTGGGTGGGTTAGGAGTATTAACACTCAGCTAATATTGTCCTTTTCCCCTTGGATTTTCCCTGGGTCCCAGTCTCTTGGGATGGGGCCACCCACACTCAGAATGAGTCTTTCCTCTTTCATTAAATTTCTCTTGGAAAGCCTTCAGAGTCAGAGGCAAAGAGGGCCTCATTAACACCCTGAGTGTTTCTTAATTCAGTAGATTCGTAATTCTTAATACATTATTATTATTGACATGGCACAAAGGTCCAGTGTACTCTGAAAATGCAGCACATGGGAGCCTAAGCTAATTAGGATTTTAGGATAGCTTTCTTTGGGGATTTTTACTTTTCTGCTAAGCTCTGGAGGATGATCAAGTATGGATGGGATGAGGATGCTCCGTGAAGTTGGCCTGGGATCATTGTGTTAGGAAGTCCCCAGAACAAAGGGGCTTCTATTGATAAGAAAGGTAGCCAATATGTATGTTGTGTAATCAAGAAGCTGGAAAACAAACAAACCAAATGAAAAGAAAGCAATGTGACTGTCACTACGCAGGCAAGGTGGGACGGCAGGAGCCCAGTGAGATGTAGCAAGACCCTGTGGGCATCTTGACTACAAACAGATCTAGCTAGTGTCCCACACCCAAATTCCAGCAGCTTTTCAATGCACAATCTCACCATCACCTCCATCTTCTCTGGAGGATGGTACAACACAGTCTCATACTTAGAGAATCACTGGACCGGTTAGGGTGCCCACAGCACTGAGATGCATCACAGATGGACATATGTTTATCCTGGTATTCTGAAACACCGAAGACTCCCAAATGTGTCAGAAACTGGCATTTCTAAAAGCCTAGTTTAAGGAACTGTGGTTTAGGACACTAAGTTCTTCAGACTTTGGAGGATTTCTGTGGCATTTAGTAGCTGTGGACAAATTGTTCCACTTCTTCAAGTCTCCAAGTTCTCACCTACAACATAGCAATCCCAAGAGTTGACTTAGATGTTTTCTATGAGGATTAAATGCAAATCATGTATAAATTCTTTGTGTCAGTGTCTAGCATTATAGAACAATTCAATAACAATAGACATTAATCAATACCATCTCTTCCATATAGTATAAAATAGACTGGACCATGCTTTAGGTCATATTCTCACCATAAACCAGTGTGCAAAGAGTTTTGCCCTGAAATAAAATTAAATGCCTACAATTAATTAAAAGAAGCCATCATGTTCTGGTACACTATGGGCAGAAAGATCCACATTTAATTATAGCATGATGGCAGTTATGAACCCAAAGAATAGAGAGAATGCGCTAAAGTTCTAGAGAGAATAAAACAAGGCAGACAAAGAACTTGAAATCAAATTAATCTTAACTTTATCAAGAATAAGACCAATGCCAGGTGGTGGTGGTGCACGCCTTTAATCCCAGCACTCTGAAGGCAGACGCAGGTGGATCTCTGTGAGTTTGAGGCCAGCCTAGTTTACAAGGGCTAGTTCTAGGACAAGCTCCAAAGCTCATAGAAACCCTTTCTCAGAAAAACCAAAAGAAATAAAGAACAAATAAGGCCAGCAATTATATGCAGTTGTATGACAAGAGATAATTGCTTTCAATAATATCCTGGGGAAAAAATCATTTCCAGACTACAGATTCATACCCAGCTGAACTAGCACACGAGTCTGAAGAATTAAATGAGAAACACAGAAGCTTTTTAGTGTAAATATTTTGAATGTAGCTTTCTTAAGAAACTCTCTTGAAGGAAATAATAGGCTGCTGGAGGCAGAGAAACAAAATAACTTCCCAGGAAGGTAGACAACTGCCTATCACTTTACAGCCTAAAGAGTACCCCCATTTCAAACTGAAACAGAAGGGCGGGCTGTTGTAGAGGGACAATCTCCGTGGAGATTGGAATTGATATGTGGAGATTTCAAAAGAGTTGCCTAAGGGTGAGAGTCAGAGCTCTTGGAACATACAACGAACAACGCACAAAACCCTGGCTTCAATCTCCAGCACTGTTGAAAGAAGTAAAGGAAAAAAGAAAAAGAAAGGAGATATTGTAAGCATATTAACAATTTGGTGATTGTCTTAGTTGGACTTTATTGCTCTGAAGAGACAGCATGAGCATGACGACTCTTATTTAAAAAAAATTTAATTGGGGTGGCTCGCTACAATTTCAGAGGTTCAGTCATTATCCTGACAGGGAGCTTGGCGGCACGTAGGCAGACATGGTGCTGGAGCTGAGAGTGCTACATCTTGCAGGCAACAGGAAGCCAACTGACTGGCACACTGAAGGAAGTTTGAGCAAAAGAGACTTCAAAGCCCGCCCCACAGTGACACACTTTCTCCAACAAGGCCACACCTCCTAATAGTGTCATTCCCTTTGGGGCCCATCTTCTTTCAAACCACCACAGATTAATATCAGTAGCAGCATTTGGAAGATGCAAAGTAAGACCAGAGACTGGTTTCTGCCTTCATGTCGTTTCCGTCATAGGTTTAAACACGTTTATCCGTATTGGGTATAGAAGCCATAACAATTCTTTACCTCCACCCTGTGAGATCTTGGGACCAAACTCAAGTCAACAGATCTGGTGTCAACTGCTCAGGGGATACTGAGCTGTCTTGCCAGCCCAGGTTTGGGGTTTTCGAAGATAGCATTCTGCGTTGTTTGAATATGTACCTATTAGTTTGAGAAAAAATGTCAACCTCTCCTAATAAAAACTGTAGATTCATAACAACCAAAGTTACAGTGGTATAAAGTTGTGCATTTGAGTGGCCTGGGCTTAAATGAACCCAAGATACTGACAAAGTCTGGGTAAACTTGTGGAAGGCCATTTTTATGAGCCATGAACCATTCTCAGGTGGATTCCAACTTCTTCTGTAGAATCCCCTCCCCTAGGACTGTTAGGGAGATAACATGGCAGAATATGCATAAGGTCCTTACCACGGGTCCATAACCATTGTGAGCAGCTTTTATGGAAAAGGGGTCCTGCTTTTGTGAAGCTGGAATTGAGGGAGGGAGCGACATCGGCACAGGGCCTCCTGAGCGCTCTTGTTTCCGGCAGGCTATCCTCTTAGTGATCACCCACTTAAAGGGACTCTGTCAAGGCTGACAGGCTCAATTTAATATACATTAAAAAGAACTTAGCCTGTTTCCTCTTGTCCAAGCAGACTGTCAGTGCGGGAGCGAGGGTCCGCTTCGTTGCAAGGTTAGGAGACGTGTTCAAGGAAGGCAGTCCCATGCTCCAGCGCCTCCCTAATTGGTCCATTTTGTTTTCGCGGTGTCTGAGCTCTCCTTGGAAAATGCATCTGCAGTCCCCATTTTTGTCACTGAAGGCCTGATCCTGGCAGGTGAAAATTATTCCCTGGGTATAATCAGGCCCTTGCAGACACGCTTGCATGGCCCCATTTTTTGAGTACTCGGGGTGACTAACAGGGCATTCAAGCTCCAGGGAGCTTTTCCCCCTGGGAGTTTTGTGAGTGCTCCTTTACAAAGGAGACCATGGTGGAGAAGAATGGGCAAATAGAGAGTAGAAATTCCTACATGGCTGGTAAGTTGTACAATTTATACAGAGACAGACTAGCTTCACTCCAGGTCCTGTATGAGTCTCCAAAGATCACTCGGTGTGGCCTTCCAGGATGGTACGAAGCTCCACAGATGAGGGAAAAAAGTTATTGGGTGGATCCCAACGTCTCCCCTTCCTAGGCCTGCGTGTTTGAACTAAGTCCTTGATCCTCCCGACTCTCCACTTTAACATCTATAAAGAAAAGATAATTGCTGAGTTCATCCTTGCCTTGTTGAGTTCAAGGTCAGAATCACCAAAGTGGGTCTGTGTGAACAGAAGGTGAGGAAGGAGCAGTGGTACCCAACCAGTCAGAAAGCCAGAGACGGCAAGTCTTCCCCTAACCATGTTTAGGTATGTTTTAGGTATGTCTTCCCCACAGCAGAAGAGCCAGGTCCTTCTGAGCTGGTGACTGGAGCCCATTGGGGCTCAGCTGGAGGCCCTGGTGATGTTGGCTTCGACCGACACCTCACTGCTAACTTCTCTCCAGCTCTACCATTGCCTGTCAGGGTGCCCTCTAATTTACAAAGCCATCCCGGCTCCCTTTTCTCTCTGCTTCACCACCAGCTCCACACGCCTTTGTATTTGATTAGTACCCACTACTGTAAAATAGGCGTTTTCCCTGTAGCCAGCAGACCAGAGCATGGGAACATAACCAGCAACCCTAAGTAGGGTCTATGCTCATCTCTCAGCTGCTCCATTTTGCCCTTCAGAGCTTCACCGCTCAACCTCAGTAGCTCCTGACAACATTTCACTTACAATTACCCTGAAGACAATCTCTTTGCCTGAGTCTCTTGTTTTGCCTTTGTTGTAAAAACCTTGTGGCCACTTCTTGATCAAAGGCTGTTGAAAGTAAAGGAAGAAGAAAGAGAACTGCAGGATTATTCCTGGAGGGAGGATGAGAAGGGGATAAGGGAACATGAATTCTGAGGAGCACGAGAAGCCAGAGCCAACGGCAAGAGATCCTAGGAGGAGAGACGGGCACGCAGCGCTTTTTGCCTTGCCTGGCATTCTTTGTACCTCGGATTCTGAAGTCTGGGCATGATCTTAGGACATAACACAGCTGTCCCTGCCTTGTACTCAGTTCTGAGATCTGCTCCAATGTGATCATGCCCTTAAACAGGCCCTAATGGCCTCCCCTCCTCACACTGTCCTCATCTGAGACCCAGGAGTGCCAGTACCTGCCAGGAAGGATGTTGTAGGAAGGCCGTTAGTTTGTTTCCCGGCTTCTAAGACCCAAAATAATCACACAAAAACTGTATTATTTAAAACACTGCTTGGCCCATTAGCTCTAGCTTTTTATTGGCTAACTCTTACATCTTAAGTTAACCCATCTCCATTAATCTGTGTATCGCCACAAGGCTATAGCTTATCAGAAAAAGTTCCAGCATCTGTTTCAGGCAGGGCTCCATGGCTTCTCTCTGCCTCCTTTCTCCCAGCATTCACCTTAGTTTTCTCGGTTCCCCTACAGCTCTGCAGTTCCTTTATTTATCAATGGTGATCACAGCGTCACAAGAGGAGAATCCCACATCAGTAGGGTTGTCTTTAGACTGAAGTCAGTAAATTTCAGACAGCCAAAGCAAGGATATATAATCCAGCATGGGGTAGGTGTGGGTATAATGGTCACCAAGACAATGATTCATCCCAAAGGTCGGGGACACATAGCTTCCACAGCCCTCCGCCGTCCATCCCACCCATCCTGCTGCAGGGAAACACCAGTATTTGAACCATTTCTCTCAGAAGAGAGGCTTTGCCCCCCTTCCACCTCTCCTCGTTTGCTTAACTTCTCTTCATTAATTTTGTTGTGTTGTTCGGGAAGCATATTTAAAAAAAAAAGAGAAAGAAAGAAAGAAAATCAAGCAGGCTTCCCGATTAGCACTTGAAAGCAGCTGAAAATTCATCAGCCAAACCATCAGAGGAAGTGACAGCCTCCCCAGGGGTTGAGCTTCCAGTGTCTGGGTCTCATCACTGTGGAGTCACAGAGGTGCTGGGGCTTGGGATGCAGTTACCCTGAGCACAGCCACAGGTGAATGTGGCATCAGTAACAGCAAGTCCACTTGATCCACCCCACCCTCCAGGAAACCCTTCAGATTCCTAACTCCTGAGTACAATTAAGTACATTAAATCAGCTTCTGTAATTGAGTTCAGTTCAATTTCTCTCTTCAGACGTGGAAAATTATGTGTAAGGAAAGATTCATATGCCTTCCTAATCAGCCCGAGTTGACAGGAGGAAGGAAGAAAGAGAGGAAACTTGGGATCTCTCAGCCATGAACCAGTTGCCAGCAATGGTGCTGATCTAATTGCTAAGTTACTGTAAGTTTTTGGTATTTTCAAAGTCGGCCTAGGCCTGAGAGTATCTACACTCCAGAAATCAGTGGCTTCTCCCTTTTGCCTTCATGACTTCTATCCAGACTTCTTGGAGGCCAAGCCCAGAAGTGACTGGTACCCATGTGAGCAGCAGGGCACCTGACATGCAGTGGTGACACCTTTGATCATTGTTTATGATACAGCTCTTTCTGTGGGACACCATGCCATTTATGACTGTGACTTCCTGTTCTCTTCCTTCTCACAATGGGAGTCAATTAATATGTTGAGGGAAGACTAGGGAGATGGCTCAGTCAGGAAACTGGCTTGCCTTAGACTCCAAAGCCCATGTTCATTACCACTCCAGTAAACTATGATCTTCAATGTAAACTATGATCTTCGGTGTTTGAACACTGGGAAGCACCAACAGAGCCTCAGAAGCATGGAGGAAACAAGAAGGTCGGATGTTTGTTCCCTGGCTTCTCTACAGGGCCACGTCAAGCTGCTTATGTCTTTCAGCTTCAGATGACAATTTTTCCCAAAGTCATTGCTATGTGACCCACCTTTTTCAGCTCCAGGGATTATCCCTCACTACATCCATTTGTAGTGGACAAAAACAACTCCATTAACCCGGACCCTGTGTGTGGTAATTTGAATGCATTTGGCTCCCATACAGTCATAGGAACTGGCACTATTAGGAGGTGTGGCTCTTTTGGGGGAAATGTGACCCTGTTGGAGGAGGCTGGATGACATGTGCCTTTAATCCAAACCCCGAGGCTGAACAGCACCCCGTTAATCTGGACCACACCTTTTATTGGAAGTGAGTCACTGGAGGGGTGGGTTTTGAGGACTGTTCCTCAAGTTTCATTCAGTGTGACAATCAGTAGACTTCCTGTTGCCTACAAGATGTAGGACACTTGGCTGTTCTCCAGCACCATGCCTGACACCATGATCCCTGACATGATGGACTAAACCTCTGAAGTGTGAGCAAGCCACCATAACAAAATGTTTCCTTTCTAAGAGTTGCAGCGGTCACAGTATCTCTTTACAGCAATAGGAAACCCTAGCTGAGATACTGTATCACTACAATATTTTTGTATTGTGTGTTTTGGGCTCTTATCCCCTCCTCCTGCCCACGGTCAAAGGTCCCCCTCCTGCCCATGGCCAAGGTCCCTTTGTTGAGCTTTTGTAATACTACCTACTTCAAGTTTCTCACTGGCAAGATTTCATTGGAGCTTTACACGTCCATCTCTTAGTACCACTTTCTCTAGGTTGTTCTCGGGGGAATATCCATGATGCTGGAGGAAGCATCATCCCCTTCAGCTCTCTTAGATTCAGAATCCATAAGAGAAAATTAAACCCCCATCTCCAGGAGCACCCTCACAACTTTCTGTTTCTTTTTACGGATTGAGGGGTGTCACATACCATTCCCTGAGCTTCTCTGTGGCCGGAAAAAGTCTGTCTGCTGGCTACTGGCTAGATAAATAGTTCCCATGGCAGGGGATGTAGTAAACAAATTTAAGTGTGGGGATTACAGGATAAAGGAAAAAAGTTAAGTGAAAGTCACTCTCCCAGATCATCCAGTTGAACAGCTCTCTGACTTCAAGTTCTAAGACATGACCAAGGATGACCTTGGCATCTGCACAGGAGGCAACAGAGTGGGATCCCTGGATGCTAGGAGAGCAAAGAGTTGCTGTGGCAACCATGGATGGAAACAATGACTATGCCTCAGAAGGGAAGGGAATCTGTCAGTGTCTGAGGAATCCCCACCAATGCAGGGGGAGCTCAGCTTTAAGACATGGGCATTAATCCAAACAATATATAGGTTACTACGTAGAACCCCCAAATTGTGTTGGTATTACACAGCTTCTTATGTGACCCACATCCCCATCCAAGCTTGACTCATCCAATATTAGCATGTAGAGGGGACTTTGTGGGGAGAACTAACATGTGAGGGTCATACAGTGTGTTATCATTACCTGTTCTCTCGCACACTGACCACCCTAACTTCCGCCCCATGCACCTCAAGAACCTCTGAAGTAAAGATTACAGTATACAGATCAGCACTGTTCACACAGGACTCATTGGCGAAAGAAGTACATAGAAGATACAGAAATGGGAGGAAAATAGGGAATGGGACCCTAAGGGAATTGAAGGGAGGTCATGGAAGAGGGACATGATCTATTTATCTATCTCTATAGCTATATCATCTATATTTATATAGATTTATTATATGCATACTATATAGTATTTGTATACTATATAGTATATATAGGATATATATATATATACCTTTCAGAGAATAGAACTTATAATTTTTAAAATGAAATGTTATTTAGAAAGACTGAGAGAATATGGGAATGAAGAATAATAATCGAATGCTGTCCGAGATCCTTCCTTAAAACGTTGTACAATCCTTCAAATGCTAAGGCACAGATGGTCCGTGTGAGGGACCAACAGACATGGAGAGGTGTGTGTGCCTTGATCCAGGAAAACATTCTCAAAGATGATTCTGTGGTTCCAGACTATCGCCCACTGCCCGGCACCGTCTTTTCCAGATTTCACATACAGGGTTCTGCTGATTTGGTTGCTGGTAGAGCTAAAAGTTTGTGACCTTTAGGCAAACTTATAGAACCAAGGGCTCAGCTGAGGTCCACCCAGAATGTTCCTAATTTCAAAAGAAAAAACAGCTCCTTTCTTCTCTTTAGTTCATAGTGTCTGCTGTCTTTTTATTTATAATCACACGATCATTATGAAAAATTGAAAATACCCAAGCAAATTTCACTCCCACTGAGAGTTCAGCCGCTGTTGACATATTAGAAAGTTTCTTCCCAGGATGGTTCTTAAGCACTTATACTTTTTACATAATGTTATTGGTAATTTTTTTCCTAAAAATTTGTTCTGCCTGATTTTGCTGAACATTGCACCATGAGCATCTAACCGTGCCATGAAAATGCCTTCATAAACATCAGCTTAAATTGCTACAGAGTGTTCTATGCTAGACAGATGAGTCAGGATTTACATAACCAATCCCAGATTGGGCATTTAGGTTATTTCCAATATTCATTATTATAGTAAGCAGCTCAGTGATGGACATGCTTGTGCGAAACCGACTTTGTCTTCTGATCTGGTTCCGAGGACAGGGAAAGAGGAGAATTAGTGTGTCGAGGGATATGGACAGTTTTCAGGATGCTACTATTCAAGTGTGGGTGATTTTCTAAATGTGTTGCTTTAAGACGGACTCCATCAAAGAGCCAGGGGAGACTGTTCCTCTACAGTAGACACTTTGCTACTCCCTCTGGTTTTTCTAACACACCGGGTCACCAGGTCAAGCCTTCCAGTTTGTGCTAACATCTTAGCAGTAGAAATCAGATCGCAAAAGTTTGTTGTCACTCTGAGCTTAGCATAAGACATAAGAAGAGAAGGAGGAAAGGAAGGTGGGAGGGAGGGAAAGAAGGAGGGAGGGAAAAAAGGAAAGGAGAGAGGGAGGGAGGGAGGGAGGGAGGGAGGGAGGGAGGGAGGGAGGGAGGAGGGGGGAGGGAGAGGGAAGGAGGAAAGGAGGGAGGGAGGGAAAAGGAGGGAAGGAGATGTCAGGAAGAAAGGAAGAAAAGGAGGGAGGGAGGAAGAAAAGGAGGGAGGGAAGGAGGGAGGAAGGGGGAGGAAGGGGGGAGGGAGGGAGGACAGAGAACACATTTAGAGGATTCCCACAGCGGCACATTGCTATGCACATTAGAAATGGTCTGGCCAGGCTGGTGAGAGGGCTGAGCAGCTAAAAATGTTTTCTATGTAAGCCTGAAAACGTGAATCTAAGTCCCAGAACCTAATAACCTAGTGTTCAAGGAAAGAACCTGCATACATAGCAAGGGAAAATCTCATGATTGTGAAAAGATAGCTACAGAGTCGGACTGAATCTTTGCTAGCTATAAATTATTTCATTGCTGCTTCATAACAGAAACTTTGCTCCTATTATGAATTGTAATGTGCATATCTGATATGCATGGCTTATAAATAAATGGATAATAAGCTAATATTTCTCAAAAGAAGAAATACAATAGGCCAATAAATATTTAAAAGCTATTCATTTGTTTTCTCGAGACAAGGTTTCTCTTTGTAGCCCTGGCTATGCTGGAATTTGCTCTGTAGACCAGGCTGGCCTTAAACTCACAGAAAGCTGCCTGCCTTTGCCTCCTGAGTGCTGGGATTAACGGTGTGCACCACCACCGCCTGGCTTTATTCATCATCCTTAAACCATCACAGAAATGCCGATAAAAGAACAATGAGAATCTATATCACCCCATAAGAATGGCTGTCGTTGAGAAAAGAAAGGCCAGCGAGAATGTGAGAAATGGGAATTTCTATTCACTACGAGGAGGAACTTGGAGGCCATAAACTTTTGTAGCTCCTATGGAAATCAGTACAGAGGTGTCCCACAAAACGAAAAATAGAGCTGCCATGTGACCCAACCTTCTCACTCCCAGCGGAAGGACCCCAAGTCAATATGCCACAGAGATACTTTTTTATCCATGCCTTTTGCTGCTCTTTTCCCTAGCTAAAATCTGGAGCCAGCCTAGCTGTCCATTAACAGATGAATGAATAAAGAAAACGTGCTACTTACATACGACAGAATTTTAATCAGTCATTTATAAAAAGTCATGACATTCGTAGAGGAACGAATGACAGTGGAGCCATCATTCCAAGCAAAACAAACAAGGCTGAGAAAGATAAACATTGCATGTTTTCTCCCATTCAGATGTAGAGTCTAGAATGAAATCCGTGTGTGTGTGTGTATGTGTTTCTGTGTGTGCGTGTGTGTTAAAAGTAAAAAGGGGACAATCAGAAGGACAAAGAGATTTTAGGGATGAGAGAGGAGGGGAGATAGAAGGCACTAGGATATCTGTGACTTGAAAACAGAAGAAGGGACTATTTGATCAGCAAGATGGGAGGAAGGGGGAATGACATAGAGCAAAGCATATTAACATATACGTATGGACCTGTTTAATCAAAACTTTGTATCCTAACTTAAAAATTAATTGGAAATTGATTTGTTCTTTGTTTGTTTGTTTTTTTTAAAGATACAGTGTAGACAGCTCGGAATACTGGCTTCTAGACAGTGAAGCCAAGATGACTTCCTGTTGAATAAGGATCAAGGGGAAACAAATCCCCTTAGACATTTAGAAAATGATTCAATAGACCTTCCAAGGACCTGGATCAAGTATCTCTATGAAGCATGACAGAGTTCAAGTTCAGGCATAAGCCTGCAAAGGTGAACTCCATAAAGATATTTGATTCCAAGACTCGTGTCTGGGAAGCACAGCCAAGAGACATAGGGCTTGGAGAGGTGGGCTGCTGAGTCACAGGCTGGTTTCAGGCAGCCAGTTCAGTTGAAGAAAAGACGGGAGGAAAGTGTCCAAGGCTAGCTGAGGCTTTGGGAAGAGACAGGGTGGAACAGACTCCCATGAAGAGTTCCATATGTTCTAAGAGTCTGCCGTGGGCGTGAGCTTGAGGGCGGAGTGGGACCAATCAAAACCCAAATCTGCATCAGGAATTGAAAATGGTGGAGAGAGAGACTCACAGTCCCTTTGAGACTGTAAGACCCGTGGAAATTAGCTGCAGGTGACTCTCTGCCCGTGCTATAGATGAAGAAGAATGAGGTCTCCAAGACATTTTGTGAAATGTCTTTTTTTTTAAAGATTTATTTATTATGTATTCAACATTCTGCCTCCATGTATGCCCGCACGCCAGAAGAGGGCACCAGATCTCTTTACAGATGGTTGTGAGCCACCATGTGGTTGCTGGGAATTGAACTCAGGACCTCTGGTAGAGCAGCCAGTGCTCTTAACCACTGAGCTATCTCTTCAGCCCTGTGAAATGTCTTTATCTAGGAGCCATGTTGAATCCTAGTTCTAGTCTGATTGATACCTTTTCTACATTGCTTCCGTATGGGGTAGTATCAGAATACACCTCCAGAGAAATCTGATGGAAGTGTTTTCTCAACAAATTTCCTCTCTTCCCATGTGACTTCAGCTTGGGTCAAATTTACCAAAGAAATAAAGACCAATGAGCAGACCCCAAATTGTCGGTCCTACCTCAAGGGCCACTCTCCACGGGCATGGGCGTTTAAGGCCACTGACACATTGCATCCACTTAGCTTCTGTGTCAGTTTCTCCATCTTTACATTGGACAGGGTACCGCTTTTTCTCTGTGTTTCTTGGGGGTCGTTGTAAGGGTGGCTGACATCACGTGTATGAAAGCTCTTTGTGAATGCCCAAACAAATAAGCCAGGTGTGTGTTTGAGTTCCGAGGTTCGGGGAGGGTAGTAAGCTTCTGTTGAGAACTGAACGGATGGTCTGAGGCACACATAGCTCCTGGCTCTCCAGGGTCCTTCGTACTGTCCATAGAGGGGAAGCTGGGGTATTGCTCAGTTCAAAGAGTGCTTGCCTGCCCTGCATGAGTTCTTGGGTTGAGCCCCAGCACCAAATACACTGTTCATGGTGCCACACACACTTACTTTGTAGCCAAAGACAATCTTGATCTCCTGGTCCCCTGCCTCTTTCTCTCGAGTGTCAGGTTTGCTGGTGTGCGCCACCACACTCTGCTTTGCACTGTGCTGGGCACAGGGTCACACCCAAGACCTCATGCGTGTTAGGCAAGCATTCTACCAACTGAGGTACAACCTCAGCCACAAAAACTTTTATTTCTTCTCAGATGTTTCCCACTCCTTGGTGACACTGGGGCAAATTCCTTGCTTCTCAAGCATTGGCAGAAATCTCAAGCAAAAAATGCCCTCTCCTGGTTTGCAATTCCAGACTCACATGCTCATCCTTTTCCCGTGCACATTCCTCGAGGCCTCACAGGCCTTAGGATAAGTAGCTTGTCATTGAGAAGTGGAAATGCCCAAAACTTAAAGGACACAGAGAAAGCGGGGCTCCCTCACTGAGCAAGTCCTGCGGTGAATATGTCAGGATAAGGACAGCATCCTCGGCGCGGCAGGGGTTCAAACATTGGAGCTCTCCTGAGTGTACATGAGAGTTCTTCAGAAGGCCTGGCAGGCACGGCGCTCAGACGAGGGAGGGTAAGAGCTCACACCTTGGCCAGACTCTCGCTAGCCATCGACAGTCCCAGCTCCCATCCAAAGCAGCCTATCCTCACTCCTAGTAGCCAGTCTTATTGCTAAGGCATGAAGGATAACTCTAGACTGGCTACTGTCCAGATCCCTATCAGGACCATCCGTACACTGAGACTCTACGCGGCCACTCGCTCCCTTTCTCAGCCCTGCCCTCTCTCTCTCCTGGTATCCAGCCCTCTGCTCAAACAGACGTGAAATGTACCAGCAAACTCAAGACAGAAGCAGACGCCAAATGGAAAAGGAGAAGCCTGTCTCCTCTTCTAAGTGACACCCCTAGTCTTTCACTCAGCTCATGGGCTAAGGTAGTGACTTAGAACTGAAGGAATCTCCTCTCTCTGTAGTCTGCTCAGACAACTTGCAGTTGAGAGATTTGGTCAAGGCTAGGATGTGTGGGTTCTGAGCACCTTCCCTAGAATGTGATATTTCTTGCCTCTCTGGGTTCTTGTAACTAATTTCCCCCTCTCTTTCCAATTATCGGAGCAAGTATGTGTGACCTTTCTTCTGTCATCCTCTTCTCTAGGGGAAAAGATCTGATGTTCAGTACTAACTCAAGGGCCCCTTGCTTTTGGACAAAGCCAGGAAAGGTAGCCACAGGAGCAATGGCCGTCCAGGGAACTTGCTGGACGGGTTCTTTGGAGAACACCTGTAAGACAAAGACTTGGGGGAGTCTGTGAGGTGTAAAGGGGGTTAACAAGCAGAGTGGTGAAGTGAGCCATGTTTTATTGCGGTGTCTTATGTGTAATGAATCCGCTCTGCACCTAAAGCTTTTGAGAGAATTTGTGGTGAGGGGCTGAAATGCTTGTCAATGACTATGAATGTCATTCGGAGCTGAGACACTGAAGTGGGGGTTGAGTTTCAGGCCCCTTACATTCTCGTTCACAAAGCATAACTCGTCTGCTGTGTTATTATTCTCACTTCAACTTCTAAAATGTATAAACTTGGCCAGAAAAGGGTTAGGAGGATTTAAAAAACTAGGTTACCAAAGAGCTCACAGACTGGAATTCTAACATCAATACCTTCTCTTTAGGGGCTGGGGAAATGGTTGGTAAAGTGCTTAGTCCGCAAGCGTGAAGACCTGAGTTCGATTCCTGGAATTCATGTAGAAACCAAGACAAGGCAGTGTGTTCCTGTGACCTCTATACTGGTGAGACAATGGAGAGAGAATGCCTGGATGCTCCTGCAGCTTACTTGTCTGTCGGTCTAGTCAAACTGAGAAGTTTCAGGTTAACTGACAGACTTTTTCTCAAAAAAAAAAATTAAGTATAGGATGTTAGAAAAAGAGTGTAATTGAGAAGGCTGTCAGTGTGAACCCCTGGCCTCTACAAGCACATACACACTACACACACACACACACACACACACCATGTGCACATACATACACACACATAAAAATCCTGATATAGATAATGCTATCACTCTGTGATATTCGAGGAGAGCCGTTATAAAGTATTTCGCAATCTGATGCTTCTACGGGTGGTCTAAACCAGTCTCTGCATCCTCAGGATCCATTTGCGTGAGCAGAATTGTGGGAACCCTTGAAGAGGTGCCTGAGGGGCAGTTAGTAGTCCTCAGATGGTTGTCCCCTCTCCCTGCCCATGGCTGCTCATAAACAGAGCTGAGAGAGACTGGACATGGTCAAATCAGCCAGACATCTGTATCTGTCAGGATGGCCCAGTGACCTCTTCCAGAGATACCAGCCTTTGGAAAGGTGGACTCTCAGCTCCCATTTCTAAACACAGGTGCCCAGACCGTGTAGCTCACGCCATTCCATGAAGATGAGATGAATTGGCGGCAGCTTTGCAAGGAAACAAAGCAATCGTGAGCTCCACAGGGCCTCGGCACTGCGAGGAGCCACTAAAAGCCGAAGTTCTTTCCCAGAACCCTGTTACTGAGGCTGTGTTAATGCCCCTCAGGATGCAGGGTCCAGAACACTCCTGTGGCTTAGCCTGAACGGGCCCACTGGGCTGGAGAACCATCTAGCGGGGCTTTGTGTCGTCTCCCCATGTGGAGAAACTTCTGAGCTCCTCTGGCTTCGTTCACCGCTTCATTTTTTTCTGAATTCATTTCTAGTTCAAATACAAAAAAACAAAAAAGCTATGCAATACGTAGCGCATTTACACAGGAAGTGTGTAAGAGTGTATACCTCGGGTAACAGATTGCTGTTTCTTATTGTTTTTATTTTTGTTCATCTTCTTTTTTCTTGCGCCTCTTGTATGCCAGGAAATTTATTTCATCTCTTTTGGTCAAACAATAGCCTCAGGCATCCGGACTTTCATCCCCAATTTGTAGGTGGAGGAAAGAGGGACCACAGTGCATTGGGACCCCTCTCAGGCGTCATAATGCCTCAAGATCGACATGATAATGGATTCAGTTGGGCCACGGCAGCCTTGTGTGTGACAATACTTCACAGTGCATCCTAGGTACCCCAGCATCCAACCGTAGAGCTGAGGTGACAGAGACTGTGAGGCCAGGGTGGTTTTTGCAGTCCTTTAAATCCTTGTTCTGTGAAGTTAAATGTGGAAGCAGGGCATTGCCATGGTCCCCACCACGACCGTCTCCACCAAAGGGAAAGACTGTAGAGAAGGGACAGGGCCTCAAGAGAAAGCATGTGGACAGCTCTGCCCCACTCACCACCTTCGCCAAGCGTGAGGGAAAACAGCAATAAATAAATAAACAAGCGAGCAGGGTTCCAGGATATTCCATCATCCATGCTGCACGGAGACTTCATGGAAGCACACACATGTGCACACAGTAATAACCCAGAGCATAATTACTACTGCATTTTGCATGTGTACCTTGAAGAGGGAAATGGCTTTCACAAGGTCACGTGCTCTAAATAGCAGGGACCGAGGCGCCAATGGTAGTTGTTCATCTGTCCTTGTTCTGTTGTTCTGTCTGTTACAGCCAGGGTCTTTGGTTACATCGCCGTCTCTCTGAGAACCCTCCCCCATTTCAGGAAATTCTCAAGCTCTTCCAGTATCCCTGGCTGTGTGTTACATGCTGCCGTTTCCCTTGACCCCTCTTGTGGTAATTTAGTGTTTGGTCCCCCGTTGATGGCACTGTTTGGGGACACTATAGAACTTTTGGGACACAGACGCTGCTGCAAGAGGTACGTCACTGGAGTGGATTTTGAGAATTTATAGCCTCGTCCTACTCCCAGTTTGTTCTCTCTGCTTCCTGTGTGTGTGGCAGAAGCGATCTCTCTGTTTGTCACTTACTACCATACACATTCACTCCGTGGTAGACTCTTTTTCCTCTGCAGCCGTAAACCAAAGTGAATGCTTTTGCCTATGAAATAAAGTCAGGTTCTTTATCACAACAACAGAAATGGAGCTGGTTTGCTAAGTCAGCTCCTGGGACTTGTTTACAGGGCAGGGGCAGTCTGCACACTGGACTGCTTTCCCGCGTTATGACGTCTGTCTTCTGGTCGTCTACATGGGGTGATCCACAGCCTTCCCAGTGTCCCTGGGCCGTCTGTTCCCTCCTCTTTGGTTGTACTCACTAGCAAGAGCTACTGTGTTCTTGGAGGATGCTTCCCCCCACCCCCCATATTTCAGCAGAACTAAAGATGGCTTTTACTCAAGGACATTTTCAGAAACCTATTCTGTGTATCCATGCCCTCTTTCCCTAACATTCTTCCATAGCTAATTGTCCTAACAGTGTCCCTTCCCAAGTAGCTTCTGTTTAGTGAAAGACAAAAGGTGCACAGTACCTGAGTAGTTTCTGACGTTTTAACAGAACACAGGGCAAGTCCTTCATTATCCTGGTTTTTCTTCAGTATAAGGTTATAGCATTTATGCAGAAAAAAAAAGATACTCTAGGTGTGGAAGCCAAGATGGAGCCAGGGTGTATTGAACTGTACATACCACTGCTTTGGAAATGTTATTTCATTTTAATCTTCATGCATTTTAATTAAATAATGTAATGCCTTCATCTCCTGTTAGCCTATAAGGAGACTGAAGTTCTTCAGTGAACTCAGTTTCTGCAAAGAGTTATATATGTTACAAGATTTTTTTTTGCTCTTCCAAGTGTCTCATGACCATCTTGAATTTTCTAGACTGCAGATGATTTTCTGCCTTGTGAAGGTCAGAACTGTAATCTCAGTTCCCTTCTTCAAGAAAATTAAAATAATTGGTGTTTCCCATCTCATCTGCTCCTCTGTATCTCTGTTGCTGCACCCGCTGCTGAACAAACACACGACCTAAAATAGTCACATCTTCACCGTTTCCCATCTGCTTTATTGGTTTCTTTAAATAAAATATTGCTCCGATGAATAATGCCATAGAGTTGTAAATGTGTCCATCACAATTCATGGCTTCAAGTGGCTTCCCAAAGGACTCTGATGGGAAACACAGGCTTGAATGGCTCTCTGAAGTGCCGTGAAGTCGCTTGGATATGGTCCACGGTCCACCTCTCAGCCATGACAGATGCCAGTGCCCACACCCCCACTGTCTATTAGGGCTGGCACTGTCCAAGGACTGAACAAATAGGGCATAGAGTAACCAACTCTGGGCACTTTCCATTCTACTCCAGCCTTCTAACGGAGATGGACAGGTTTGTTCAGTACATAGTTAACTAAACCAAATAGGAGTGATGAAAGACAAGAGGTCAGTAATTGACAGTGTATCAGTTACAGGTCTCATTGTTGCTGTAAAACACTTGCCAAAAGCAACTTAAAGTAGGAAGGGTAAGTGGGGCTCAGTCTGAGGTTTACCATGCAGCACGGCTGTAAAGTCCTAGGGGCGGGAGTTTGAGGCCTCTGATCACATTGCATCCAAGGTCAGGAAACAGACAGAGATGGAAGCAGGCACTCAGCTTCTTTTCTCCATTTCATTGCGGACAAGAACCCAGCCTATGAAATGACGCTCCCTGCAGATAGGATCCCAGCCTATGAAATGACGCTCCCTGCAGATAGGACCCCAGCCTATGGTTAGGGTAGGACTTCCCACTTCAATCAACCTGACTTAGAAAGTCCTCAGACATACCCAGAAATTTGTCCTCCAGGTGATTCTAGGTCCTGGTAAAAGATGGGCAATCGGGTGGTTTGGTAGATAAGTAGGAAGGATGAATAACAGAAGAAGGATAAAAGAATCTGTGACATTCATGGTACTTGTGACTTCAACTGCAGAGTTTTGGGTTGGATATGGTAGAACACACATATAATTTCAATCTTTGAGAGACTATGGCAGTAGAATCAAGGGTTTGAGGCCAAAATGGACAATGTTATGAGTTCCAGGTTAGGCTGAGCCACAGTGAGATCTTCTGTCGATAGATAGAAAGACAGACAGACAGACAGACAGGTCAGTTGCTAAAGTTAGTATAACAGAAAATCTTGAGTACTCACTATGCCCATACATAATGTACAAGCATGTTGCCAATCAACTTACTCTTGACATAAATCATCGTTACTTCCACAGAAATACAGATACAAACACTCACATGTAGAACATAGCATGTATTGTGTTCTAGCCATGCACAGTTCCGTCATGGGGGTCACAAGAGAGCACTGATTTTTAATCAAAAACAATGAACATGAGCTGAGACTTCATACTATTGATATTAGAGATTTAGGGCTGGGTAGGAGTTTTTACCAACCCTCAAAGAACTTATGGTGTTAGTGGAAAGAAAAAAGAAGAATATTAAAAAAAAAAAAACTGCCAGCCAGAATGACTCAAGCTTCAAGAGAAGCCATGAGAACTGACCTTATAATGGTAAACAAAGGCCGACCCTGATGCCCACTTTCCAGGGTGAACTTTCTATCCTTCCTACCTACCATTTTCCAAGCGCTTGCCAAGAATTCCCCATCCTCTGGGTGCTTCCATCAGAATGAGACCCCTGTGTCTTACTGAAGAGGAAAGGATCATATTGATTACTTCTGCTCCTCCAGTTCCTTCCGTCCCTACGACGACCAGAGGGTTCTGAAGTCTTCCTAGATCACTCGCGGGTTCAGAGTGCCCATGTGCTAACAGCCTTCACAATCGACCTTCTCCACTCTAACGGCAAAGTGTAAGAAAAATAAGATCACACAGATATTTATTTTTCTTCCATCTTGCCAGTCGTTATTTAATATCAGATTCTGTGTGTTTCTGACACAAAGGGGATTTTGTGAGATGTGCTACATTCAAATCAATAGTCAGGAAATGGACCGCTACTCCGTCATGATGTGGCGGTAACATTGTAAAAGAATGGAAAAATTGATCATGTCATCCCAATTAGTTGATAATAGTTTCCACGTTATTAAATGAGGTCAAATTAAAGGCACAGTCATCTCAACACGTATGCCGTCAGGTGTCATTTGTCCCTGCCTTAATTTATGGAGCATGTGCCCACAAAATGACAGGCTGAGTCATTCCTGCAAACGTGGGCTCTGAATACCATGACGATGCCGTTCTTTCTCGTCTGTGTTCCCCACACACCCTTCAGAGCCCTGGAACTGTTCTAGATCAACATTCTGCCAAGTGTAGCGCCCAGGGTCACAGCACTTTCTGGGAACTCATCAGAAGTCCAAATCCTTAAACAACTGAATCCGATAGGTGATGTGTGCTCTGAAGACCTTCGAGGAGGTGCTGGTGTGTGCTAACCTTTGAGGTCAGCACTTTAGATGACTAGACCTTGGGACACTGTTCCATTCTAAACACAGGCATTCATAGAAACTACTGAGGCCAGTCCAGAATTGGGCACTGAAGGAACACTCACACAGAGGCAGACAACAGCTCATCCTTAAGGAAGCTGAGAGGCAGGATAGAGGAGCCTCGGGCTACTGGACCAGAACTTTGCAATAGAATTAATTACCTCTGAGGGTTTTAAAATTATTTATCCTAAAGAGTAGATTCAGAAGCCTGGGACAGATTCTAACAACCTCTCCTTACTTGAGAACGCAGTGCCATGACAAAGAATGCGGGTCTGAAGCAAGACTGTGCTGTGCTCTATGTCAGCTCTGTGTCCTCAGGTAGCTGGACTCCCTGGTCCTGTTCCAGACATCCCAATGCTGTAGCCATGAGTAAGGTCTTTCAGATTTGCCCCTCAGTCTTCTGTCTAGAGAGTAGCGCAGTTCCGTAAATGTGCTCTCAGGATTAAGTTGGTGCTATGTGAATAGGACATGGGCCAGTACTGTAGCATAGATAGACTTGTGGTGATAATGATGATGATAGCCTCAAATTAAAAGTAAAATAATAACACTCAGATTATAGTGCTGTTGGGACAATATTAGACAATAAAATGCAAAGATAATAAGTGTTTCCATTTCTACCTTAGGGTGTACTATGCATTAATTTTCCTCCTATGTGTGCACATCATCATCTGAAAAAAATGCAGCAAGGAGAAATGATGAATCAAGGAGCTTCAGGTGATTGATCAAAGAGTTTAGGTATCCCAATACTTCCCACTGGCATGGTCCAACAGATGTCTTCACTGCTCTGTGTTACTCCTCAGCATCCACGGGGCTTTTGACTTCCAGACAAGCTTGTTGTACCGTCTCCCGGGCTTTAAGGACTCATTCCCAAGTGTTTCATTTGGAAAAATCATCTCCAAAGCACCATGCACGCGGCTTATCTAGAAATCTTGATAGAAAACAGGTTCCGACTCAGTAATCACTAGGTGGATCTTGAAGGTCAACGTTTAAAATGAGCTTCCGAAGGCTGCTCACACATACATTGCTTAGCAGAATCCGCAGCACCCTCCAGCTATTGTAAAAATCCAGCATTTGATCAGCCCAAGGCAGAGTTAGAGGGGGCCTGGGGCTCCAGCGCCATGTGACAGCCAGGCTTTGAACACAGATTAGTGCGAGAACCTGTGTCCTGTAGATGACATGAATTCCCACATCCACAGCGACCCTTCCTAAGGTGGCACCAGCCTGTCCACCTGCCTCAGGCTGTAGCTGTCCCTCCCCAGGGCCCCAGCAGCTCCCCGTCTCCCCTCAGCTTCCCTCTGACAACGGGAAAGGTGATGGAGAGGAGATGGGTGCAGCCTGGGAAGAAGAAACAACGTGGAATGTGGAGACTGGGCGCTTATCAGCCCAACAGGACCCAGGATTGAAAAGTAATCAACCGAAAGTGCTTATCAAACTCTCCCCCAGGGAAAGGCTGGAAAAATCCTGTCTTCCCTCACGGAAAAACTGTCGGATTATTACAACAGAATCTCGTTTGCTCTGTTCCCTGTACACTCAGGACATACACTCGCTGGAGGCCACTGGGAGTTGGTCTTAAGAATTATGTTGAAAAACTTTAACCAACACGTTCTTCACAATTAATACAAATGATACACATATACAAGCCACCAACCATCATGATGACGACTGTACTCCTTTGGCCATATGCTAGGTGTGTGTTGGCTTGTGGCATTTCCCTTTATAAATACATTATGCTATGTTGAACATGGCCATGTCATCTCCAAATTTGGATGAGGAGATCATGGCTTAGGCAAGTACTCAAAGCCACACAAATAAATGGACAGACTATGATCCAAAGCTTAGTCTGTGCCTCTGAGTCATTTGAATAGCTCAAATCCTTCAGAACGGTTTCTAGCCTTTTAAATTACATTTGTGTGCTTGTGTGTAGAGGTCAGGGGGCTTCTCATGAGAGTTGGTACTCTCCTTCCAGCATGGAGGTCCTGGGAATTGAGCTCAGGTCATCTGGCTGGTTGGCAAGTGCCAATTCCTGAAGCATCTTGCCGCCCCCATCCCTCCGAGCTTCTTAAGAAAACTAAAGAAAGCTAATTCAGGCTTCACAGTGCAGGTCAAGGGAAATGTTTTATCTAACTTCTAAGTTACAATTCAACCAGAGGAAAGGAAAGAGTCCAGGGGTGAACCCCGAGAACCAAACAGAGGGGAAGGACCAGCCTAAGATGGGAAAGCGAGCTGCCACCTGCGAAGCCCCCTGCAGGAAGGTACTTTCCACACCCATTCCTGTATTGGAACCATCAGAACTGTGCTAGAAAGGCACGAATAGCAATGTGATGTTTAATTTATACATTCAGCTCTTTGTCCCCGTGAAGCAATCTGTCTCCTTTAATTGTGCAAAGTATTCCTGATCAGATGTATTCAAAGTGACGTTGTGTTGAAAGAAAGCTGGCCAGAAATTTTTCTTAACTTTCTGTCATTAAACCTGTCTAAGCTTTACTAGGAGAAAAAAAAAGTTGCACAAAGGTGCCCCTGGAGCTAGCTGGGAGGCAGGCCCGGGATGTTTTCTCAGACCTGCCTCTTTTCATCAGAATGAGGAAACTGAGATCGGTGTGTGCCCTCTCTGAGTTCTGCCCTCATCTTCACTCACAGGCACATCCATACAGAAACATACACAAACACATAACTAAAAATAATAAAAATAGATCAATTTAAAAGAAAACACTTAAAAATAAGAATATGCTTGACAATCTCTTTCCTTCAAACTTTCCAGGACTGTTGAAATAGGAGCGGCCGGGGCTGCGTCCCCAACACCCCAGCCGCCTGCTCGGCTAGCTTATGCCCAAAATAACAACACACAAACTGTATTCATTTAAATACTGCTTGGCCCATTAGCTTTAGTCCTTATTTGCTAATTTTGATATCCCGATCAACCCATCTCTAATAAAGTGTAGCACCGGTCTTACCGGGAAAGATTCAGCATGTCTGACCTGGTGGCTGGTTGCATGTCTGCCCTGGAGAGAGCTGCATGGCGTCTCTGCTCCAGAGCACAGAGCTGTCGAGAGTGAGCTCACTTCCTCTTCCTCCCAGTATGGTATTCTGTTTATTCCTCCCACCTATGTTTTAACCTATGAGGGCCAAGCAGTTCCTTTATTACTTAACCAATGAAATCAACAGATTGATATGACACTCCCACATCACAGGACTGCCATAATGAAAGACCAAGGACTAGGTCATTTAATTGACAGACATGTATGCCCTTCAATTTCAGAAGCTAGAAGTCTAAAATTAAAGAATCAAACGGATTGGTGTCTTCAGCGGCTGCTCTCCTTGTTTACGGACGACATCTTCTCCCTTGTCTTTCCAGGGTCCTTCTTCTGTGCTTTTCTGTCTTCATCTTCGTCTTGTAAAGAACTCTATTGTGTGAGACTACAGCTCATCTTAAAGACCTCGACTAAATTACTGCTTTAAACACTTACCTCTAAATTTCCAACTGCGGTCACACTCTAAGCCGCCGGGCTAGACTTCTGCATATGTGCTCCGTGGGGGGGGGGGGGGGGGCTGAGGGACTCACCTCATCCCGTAGTGCCTGGTGGATCTTCTTGGTACAGTCTACCCGATTTGAGCCTCCTCTACCAGCACCATGCTAAACACAGTTTGTGCGGCATCGGTTTCCTTCCCGTTCACCCCAGCAGTCTTCCAAACACTGTACTGGAGATGTAAAAGGCTCGTAAGGGTCTTCCGAAGAAACGGAAATGAAAGAGCTAGCCTATCTTAGAACCTTTCTAGCACTCCACCCGCCAGTTTCATGAAAGCTTTTACAATCACAGCCGCATTTTCTTATAGTTTGAGGAATTTCTCTCTTGCGCATCCACCAAGCAGAAAATAATAATCATCTCGTATGTTCAGTATTGACAATGTCATGGAAACTGCAGGAAAAGGCACGGAGCCATGATAGAAATGCTATCCCGAGGGATCCATGCCCAGATCCCAGCATAAAGGGTGTGATGGCAATGAGAGTTTTACACATCTTAATTGTGAAATGCCAACTCCTCTGGGGAATCCAGTTGTCAGCCCTCTCCCTGATGTGTTCAGAGAGGAGTCTCAGAGTGTGCCTGCATGCATGCACACACGCACACACACACACACACACACACACACACACACATGCTCACACTTCCAAAGTTTTGCCAGAAATGAGACAAAGACGCAAGGGAAAGATGCCCCTGGGAGCCCGAGAAAAGGATGCTCATGTACTTTTGGCCTACCCAGCCATCAGCACCCCTTTAGAGGAGAATCCAGACTGCAAACATCCCTGAGTTGCCACTGAAAGGTTTCAGAGCCCAGAGAATGCTTGGCAGGCATTCTTGCTTCTCTTCATGTTGGGGAGTATCCCCGGCCACATTTTATAACTGTCCTGTCCACACACATAAAACATTAGTATGACTCCTGGGGGACTTTGGAGAACTGTAAAGTAATTCATTTCTTGTGGCCATATCTGATGCCCTTACCCCATATCTGTGGGCTTACCCCTTCCCACACCAACTTCACATCTAACTCAGCTACACCTTAGACACATTAAGGAATTCCCCTCGCTACATCTTTGTCTCTAACTGATCCTTTATCTTTAAATATCCTTAGTATTATCACAAACCGTCTTTGTCTTTAAAAACCTAAGTTAGTGGGGCAGTGGTAGCACATGCTTTTAATCCCAGCACTCAGAAGGTAGAGGCAGGTGGATCTCTGAGAGTTCGAGGCCAGCCTGGTCTACAAGAGCTAGTTCCAGGACAGGTAGGGCTGTTACACAGAGAAACCCTGTCTCAAAAACTTAAGTTAATGCCATGCCTATGATATTGCTCTCAACTCTTCTTGTTTCCCTGAGTAAAAGCAATGGCTTTTGTTTGGTTGGTTGATTGGTTGGTTTTTTATCGTGTGTGTCTGCAGACTAGATCCCCCATGGTCTAGAGTATATTGATTGCAGGGATTGTGGAGTGACTCCACTGCATTTTAGACACGTCTGTGTTCAATGAAGTAGTATTTTTACACATCATAGTTGTATCTTAGCAAGGAAAGAGGCTCGGTACATGAATACCAAGGGTATGGCACTGGCTTGATAAATGATGATTTCCTTTATATTTCTAACCTGTGATTTGGTGTGAGCGAAGGGGAAATATGGATGAGAGAAACTGAGTATCAGCAAGCATTTAGTGTCTGTTCCTCAGAGGTCTGGTTAGAAAACAACAACGACACGTGTTATTGATGGAACGATTACCTATGACCAGGCACAGTGCTTAGAACCTCTGAAGTGAGCTGACTGCTGAACCTTCTTGGAGACCTATTATTTGGCCTCTCAGTCACTCCCTAAGAGCCACAGATCTCACTAATTAGGGCATGGGTCTTTGGAGCCAATCAATTTAGGTTCTACTACTCTCACGGTGGGGTTGTGTGGGGCAACTCAGTTGCTCGGCATATACTTTTTCCCCCTGAAGAATAAGAATAAACGGAGGACCTCCCTTACATGGCTATCATGAGCAGTGGATGCAAGAGTATATCAACCAAAACCAGGGAGGTGGTACAAGTAAGAGGCTCAGTGTAAAATCAAAGCTCAAAAGGCAGCCATGTTACAGCCCCGGTCACTGCCCATTCTCTATGTAGCTGAGCCAGACAGGGGTGCAGTGTACCTGGTTTAGTGTACCTGACACCAGTACAACCACATGAGCTCATTCAGTGCCACCTAAGTATAGCTATTCACCCCAATCTTCTAAGAGGAGGCAGTACAAAGTTCCAAGGACAATCCCCAATTGTCCTAAAGGAACATGAGAAGACACCATCCCTTATCCGCCCCGTTGGATAATGTGAATCTCTTTCCAGTCATTCGTAAAGAAAGATTCACCAACACCCCATTATTTCTTTCTGGTTCCTATTACTAAGAGAAGTAAAATGTCAAAGAGGAGACTTATTTTAGTTTTATGCAAAGAGAGAACAAAGAAGTCGGGGTGGTTTATAATTAGGGTGATCACAGGACACTCACACTGGAGAGTCCCAGTTTACCTAAGTTGTCCTGTGCACCTATTAATAGCATTCCTTTTTACTCCCAGGAGTATTCCAGTTAGGACAATAAATTTCATGTCCCCTCTCCAATAATGGAAAAGGTCAGTGCCTTGGAGCAAAGGAGATTTGCACTCAAATCTTAATTCCAACCCTCACTAATTGTACACCTATATTCATTCATATCACTATCCGGGGCTTCATGTTCCCCTCTGAAATGAATTTCGCATTCTCTGTGTTCCAAAAGTGTGTGAGGATTTATGAAACGAGAGAACTCAAGAAAGTGCTCGACACAAAGTAGATGCTCGTATTCGTGAACTTTCCTCTCCTCTCTCCTCTTCCCCCACTCACAAACTCTGTATCATTCAGAAGAATCTGGATCTGTATTTTATAGTTCACCAGGTACCTCTTGTAGACTGGTTATAGATTCATCTAATTAAATTCAGCCCTCGTGGGTAGAAGAAGAAATTCCGTCTCCTAAAGGCAATACAAGTATTTTTGCAGATATCTTTAATGCAGGGCAGCTTAAAATAAACTATGTAGAATAAGTACAGGAGGCCTTAAGGTTCAGAGCAGGGTGTGGACCCCTCTGGCAGGTTGGCGTTCCTATAGAATGTAGCGTTTGGGAGAGGATCGAAAGTAATGGGTACATCTGCAATAGGCAAAGCTCAGGAAGACTATTCCAGACCAAGACAGTAGCCTGAGTGTAGGGTGACAGGGAAAACTTCCAAAGAACAATGTTAACTTAACTGAACTGCTGAGTACATTGGGAGCAGACTGTAGGCATAAGGTCTGCAGTAAGCCATGGTTAGATGCTGATGGTCCACGAGAAAGTCTAGTCTTGCCAAGAAGAGCCTTGGGAACAGCTCTTTGAGTGGGAGCAATGACAGGTCCTGCAGAGAGGCAGGAGGTGGGAAGCCCAGCTATGGTGTTAGTGTATGAGCATTGTTCAGTCGACTTCACAAACCCAGTTCATTTAGCCTCCTAAGCCTGCAGCTCTCGGAATCAAGTCTCTGCTAAAATCTCACCTCTAACTGTATAACTAGATTCATTTATCCAGTTTCTAAACATGAGTCCAAACTGGTAACAAACCTGGGGATTTATAGTCAGCTGTCTCATATAATAGAAGATATTGCCTCCTGTTTCTTTAAGGAATTTCCTCTAATTTTCCCTGTATTTACTCTCTGTATTCTTCCAATTCTAATAGGTACTTTCATCTCTAGTCTAATTCTAAACACTCCACTGTGATGTTCTTGCACTCACTCTGTGTTTCACCTCAGAGGGAATACCACCCTGAACTCCCTCCAAAGCAGAGCTGAAGGCAGTGGCCTGCATTTAGGCTCGTGGAGGAATAGAAGAGAAGAGAAGAAGAAAAGGGCCAGAATAAGAAACTGATAGTGTGTTGGTATCCCAAAAGTAACTGGATGTCTTCCTGGTGTTTCTACTGCTGTGATAGAAAACCCCATGATCAAAAACAACTTGGGGAGGAAAGAGTTTATTTCCTCTTACAATTCTCTGGTCACGGTCCGAGGGAACTGAAGCAGAAGCCATGGATGGATGCTGTCTATTGGCTTGCTCCTCATGGCTTGCTCAGACTGCTCTCTTATACAACTTAGGACAACCTATTTAGGGGGTGTAGCCTCTGTAGTGGGCTCAGCCCTCCCACATAAACCTCTGATTGAGGTCTACAAGTCTCTTAAGCACAAAAGCATCTCTCCAGCCCTAGGAAATAAGCTTTTATTCCAGTGGTCATGGATCCTAACAGATCTTTAGGGCTGCGATACTAAGGAAACTGCAGAGAACAGTCTACTAAGGATGACTAGCAACCTTTGCCGTAGATACTAAACTGCATAACACACATTCGTCCCTTTCCTTCTTGATGATATTAATAAGACATTAACTACAGTAATCAGTAAATTCTTGTAGATAAAACTAAGGGGCTGAAAAATGATCTGTAGCAGTCCTTTATTTTATTTCTATGTGTTGCTAAGATACACTGACACATAGTAGGTCTTCTTCCATTAGGACAAGAATGGGCAAATTATAGCCTAGAGGGTGAATCTAACTAATTACCTGACTGGAAAGTAAAGTTAGTTGTAATACAGTTGCATTAATTTCCCCTTGAAATCCTGGATTTAAACACAGGAAACTTCTCCCGTAGAAGCTTGGCTGCTAGGAGCAATGACGGTTTCGGTGCATATCCCAAAGCAGCGAGTACACAGACATGGAGTCCTGGAAAAGACAGATTTGTATCTGTAAAATTCTCACGTCAAAGAGAGGGATCGTGACCCAGGGTGATGCTCCGAAGAAGGAGTCAAGCAGGGCTTGTCTGAGATTCAGACATAAGAAAATCACTAGCTAGAGACTATCTCTGCATCGGGGCACGAGAGGTTCAGATTCCGTGGAAGGGAGAATGTGAGTCGCATATGAGCCTGACCCTTGACGTTTGAAGCTCAGAGATGACATGCCATCGGGGGTTGGGGAAGTGTGCTTATTCATGATTTAGAAAGCAGGGCTTGCTTCAGAAAGCATCTCAGAAAATGATGCACAGGACCCATCTCCCTGGGCAAGACTCTGAAAACCACCTTCTCAAGAAGAAACCTGTCCTTTAGCCATGGCCCACAAGGCATATGTTTGGAACAGGGCTTAATGACTACAGAGAGGCTTAGATTTTATCCTCTCTGGTTGACCTGGGTTCAAACACATGCTTGTGACTTCTAAGAGGTGAGTTCAGTAGGTCATTTAGTGTCCCCATTTGCAGAGAGATAATTTTAGATGTTCTACAAAACCATGGCAACTATGCTTAAAGTATTTGACAAGTGGTAGATATTGCTGTCACCATCACCTTGATCACCAACTGCCATTACCACCGTTATCACTAACCCCATCACCACAACAATCGATACTCTTGGTCTATAGAGGCAAATCCAACCTGTATTCATTGGTCAGCTCTTGTCAGGGCCTGGCTTGGGAGCTAAAAGACCTGAAGTAGAAGACTAAATATATCTGCATCTATAGAAAAGTGGGGTCTCACAAGGCAGAATTAAACAGCCATAAGATTCTTGTAGTTCCTGAGATTTCCAGAAAGCATGTGTCCCTGCCTTGAGAAACCATATCTGTAGGAGTGAGCTGTCTACAGAGCATGACAAACAAATATCTGGGGGGGTAGAGCCCGCTGCACCCATGGACGAAAGGAACTGACCCATCTGTCTATCTGTTCTTCCAAGGCATCCACGTGGTATCCAAGGCCTGCCTCATGTTGCCTCCTCAGAACAGTCTGTCTGATCAAATGTTCCCATGACATGCTCCTTTGCTTTACTTCAGACTCTGATCAGATCCTTTTGCAGGTTCTCTGTCACCCCAAACAGGGTCCCCCTCTTGCAAGCTTCACCTGCCTCCTTCCTTGGCTTCGCTTTCCCCAAGGCTCTCATCATTTCCTGGTGCGTTGTACATTTCGTTATTTGTGCATCTCTCCCTGTGAGAAGGCAAATGCAATGAAGTTGGAGATTTGCCTTTGTTTACTCATGACTCCACCTGTAGAACTATATCTGAAATATCAAGAGGTGCAGTTTATTAAGTAGTTCTGAATGAACCTAACCCACCTGCCTCCAGAAAAAAAAAGATAATTTTGTCTTAAAAAATAGGCATCCAGGACAAGAAAGATAAGGGCTTGCTGTCCATTCATGAGGAGCTGAGTTAAGACTCTTAACAGCCATGGGAAAAGGCAGGCACAGTAGCATATACTTTTAACAGTAGTACTGGGGAGGTAGAGACAGGAGCAACGCTCTGGCTTGCTGGTCAGCCATGTTTGCCAAGCTGGAAAGCTCTGGGTTCGGTGAGAGACCCTGGCTCAGGAAACTCAAGTGGAGAGCAATTAAGGACAACACCTGGCATCTGTCTGAAGCCTCCACATTTACATCTGCCCACTCACGAGTACATGTACACATGCAAAATGCATACACACATGCACGTACAGAATAGGCATTCTAGAAATAGTCAAGAAAAAACAACCTTGGATAAGAAAAAATTAAGTAGTTCTTAGGTGATAGGGAAAGAATTGCCCTAGGATACTTTAGCTATGCCCAGCATGACCTCACAAAGTGTGCCCAGTCCTGGGCTCCTTTGGCAATTACAGCCTAGGGAATCAAGAAAACCAGTCATCATCAAAGAAGACCGATTTTTCTTTTTTTTTTTTTTTTAGGAAAAAAATACTCTTAGCTCAGTGATTTTCAAACATCTTAACTCAGTAAAATCCAAGAGTCCTAACAAAAAACAATTAAAAGTCTATGTAGAGACATCTGCTTTCTCTTTTGTGTTTAGTTTTGAGTTCAGATGTAGAATGGGCCTGTAAAGTCAGTAGGAACAATCCGGTTGTACTATTGCAACCTTCAATCAGCCTCGGTATCAGCTTTATCTCCCTGTTTTGTGTGGTTTCCTCAGACCCCGGAGTCCCCTGACTTGCACTCTAAGTAGCTGTGGACGGCTCTTTTTTGTTGGTTGCCTTGCTGTCTCTGGGTGCTCCTCAAATCAGCTGCTCCAGACACTTCAAAGAGGAGAAAAGGGAAAATTTTCTTTTCAAACCTGATTTGCTAATGACCTCTAACAGCACCTTGTGAGTTGCTTTTCTTTTCTCGCATGAGTACCAAGGACAGGAAAGGAACATCCAAAAATTACAATAAACATCAAACCCGGTCCTAATTCAATAGCTCCACGTAACAAAACATTTCAAATGCAGCTGCTATTTTTTACCCACTGTCCATTTAGCGAGAATGGGAGGAAGCCAAGAATAGAGGCACCTGAGCCTTGCTAGAAATAGACCGCAGAGCCCTCCGCAACACATTCTGCAGGGCAAGGGTAAAGGAACTCATGGGGGCATCACGCAGAAGCCTGACATTGAAAACAAAACACAGGCGGCTGCCACACCGGGAATGCACACACACGAACTTCGAGTGTGCCCCAACTGCGGCAGGAGCAAGGACCAGCCCTCCATCCATCACACACCCTGTGCATACACATGTGTGACTCCTCACACTTATTTTTACAAGTCTTTGACTGAGCCAGAATTTGTTTGCCTCCAGGGGCTGGAAGTGGGGGCCAGCTTCCCTCCAGTTCTGCTGGCATCCGTCTCTGCAGTGCTCCTGATCACCGATGCTCACTTTATACATTTCTAAATGCGCAGATTCCAGTTCAAGACCCTTTTCCTTCTTCTATTTCACATGAAAAAAAAACTTTTCTCAAGTTCTAATGAAGTATTTGTAAGGCCTGTGGCTCCTCTGTGGCACCTTGAGGACTCCACGTGATCCTCCTTTCAACAGTGTATCTGTCTTACCAGCAAGCTACGTGGTAACAGAGCCCTCCTGTCAGAGCAGTTAACTAGCCTAGGCTCTGAGCTCATGACAACTCAGCTTCACACAGGAAACAACCATCTCCACGATAGAACCTCAGCCACAGGCTCAGCCACACCCGGCTGAACATTTTTTAGGAAAATAAAAAGAAGTTCAACACCCAATCACCATCACCTGTTTGCTGCCAGGTTGAAAATGATTTCTTGTATCTGCTTCTTGGGGTTAATACAATGTTTCATTTACAACCACACAGAGCAGGCTTACTTCCTGCTGGAGATGGATGGCTTATGTCTCTCCCTCTTCGTCTCGGACTGGTCTTCTTCATCTACAATTCCTCTTTCAGGAATTCCAAAACGCCTCAGAGGACCAACACGGAACCTTCAGCATCAGGTGTTTGTGATGGGAAGGCTTCTCCACACAGGGTCAGATTACCAAAGTTCGGGTCTCAGCTGCTTGACCTCAGACCCGTAGTTCAATGTCCTTACCTATTAAACAGATATAGTAGTCACTGTTAGGACTGCTCTTGGTATGAAAGAGATTGGATGTCAACTACAGCACGGCAGGTGAAGATGAACCCCCTTCTCCTCTTCCCATCCTTGCTTACCACCACCTCATTAGTCATGCCTACTGCTCTTAGTGAACAAGTCATGTTTTTTTCTTCCATATCTGAGCCAGGAAAGCGACACAAACACAAGAGTTTCACCACTAAATTTAGAAAGTATTATCCCACTGATGTCTGGGTCAGTTTCCCCTCTCACATCTAGAAAATGACATCACACATTGGTCACAATTATCAAGGCTGAGCGTGAAGCATCTCCATCCTTGTAGAGTTTAGTGTCTTAACACTAGGGACAGGGCAGGGCGTGTGTAGTAGGGCGGGACTAATGGAGATGCAAATGTAAAAATGAGGACATATTTATTATACAAGCCCTCTTGCTGCCATTGCTGGCATGTGTCAGGGAGCAGACCTTGGCTGTTTTGTGGGATTTTCTTCCTTCTTTGCAAACCAAAGGATTCATAACTGTAGTGAGAACTATAAAGGCTCCCCAAGAAGCCATGACATCAGGTTCTCTGGGTTCCGCAAATACTGACTTGCACATCCCGTACTCTGAGGGGCTGGGTCAGCTCACATTGTGCAGTGGGTGTTTCCCCGGTGCTCACTGGCTTATGAATATTTAAAGGTAATAAATGTCACAGTAAGTGTTTAACGATCTTGTTTACATGGAAAAGTCCTTGAGAAGGGGCTCCTGAAGATGAAGCTGATGCCAATTTCAAAATCTCTGTATTCGCTCAGCCCCTCCCCACTTCCTGGGGACAGGAGGACGTCCTTTAATACAGTAGGGATTGGGGGAGGCAGTCGTCCAACTTGAACATGGCAAAAGTGTAAAAATCAGGAGAGGTGTTGGAATTTTTTTCCTTTGGAGTTTTATAGTTATTCAGAATGACATTTTCCCCTACTAATGAAAAGAGGGGACAAAAGAGAGGGCGGGGAGGAGGAAGAGAGGAAAGAAGAAAGGAAAGAAAGGAAGGAGGGAGGGAGGGAGGGAAGGAATCCTCCAAGCCCAACATCTATTGTCACATCAAATAACTTTGATCTTGAACGCCAAGCCTACATCCTTAGGAGGAACTGCCAAGAGGCCACATGAGAAGGGCCCAGGTCCTCCTCATCTGAGCTTCATGGGAAGGGTGTAGAGATCCTTCAGTGATGTCTTTCATGGCCACAGGAATTGGGGGGAATATTTTATCTACATGTATGTATGTGAACCACAAGCACACCTGGTGCCACTCAGAAGTCAAAAATGGTGGCAGATCCCCTGGAACCAGAATACAGACGGTCGTGGGCTAGCATGGGGGTTCAGGGAACTGAACCTGGGTCCTCTGCAACAGCACGAAGTGTTCTTAATTACTACGTCATTTCTCCAGCCCTTCTCTGTCTTCTTGAACTGGAAAGGGTCTCTGAAATAAGAATCAAGAGAGCAAGAATAATGACCAAAGCCAAGCGAGTACTATTTAGACAATAACACTGTAGTTTTTAAACATAAAATGCAGTGGCCTGTCTGCATACCATAGTTACACACACATGCACACACACACACACACACACACACACACCTTGAAACAACTTACCTTACCAATTAATCTTTATTTTCAGTATTTTCTGAAAATCAGATCAGTATGTTCTTAACGTCTGTGTATCTTGTAAAGAAGGCATATTTTGATTGTTAAAAAGGAAATCATTAACCAAATATTATACCTCCCTATGACTGTCACGAACTTTCTTTGTTGGCAAAGGAGTGTTGTATTTCCCAGACATCACTGGGTCTCCCCTATCTTTGTGTGTTGCACAGGGTGCTAGGTGCTGATGGGAAGGAGACAAGGTCTCATTTATTCCATTCAGTGATAATCTCTACTATGTGCTCCACCTGCTCCTAGGCACAGTCTCAAGGGTTGCCTTAGACATACTGAGCTGGAGAGTAAATCCAGATTCTTACCTTTGACCTTCCCGAATCCATCTTCTCTGCCTTCTAGATCACAGCACATACTACCCCAAACAGGCTGTCAAAGGCAAGGTGCATATGCTTAGTTGCCTTAAACCTTTTATTATTTTTTTAATCTCATTTAGCTTCTTTAGCTTTTTGTTTCACATAGATACCTAGCCCATGCTACTATGGCAGACTCTGCAAGGAAAGTTCTGCTATTTCAATCTCTGCATTCCCTACAAGTCGTGATTAATCAAAGGGATGGTCCTTCCACTGAGCCCTGTTAATTAGTCGGACATTAGCATGGAAAGCTTCCAGGAGGAGAGCTGTGTGCCCCTGCCCCACAGAGCCTGACTCAGGCCCTCCTGGGGCTACAGAGAATGAGTTCCCTTGCACAGTGAAGCACCCCCATTGATCCAAATGAGGCATCCTGATGGAGCAGGGCTTCTGGCCACAGAGATAAGAGTCAGCCCCAAAATACCCCATCCATTTGACACTCTCCCCGGTGCAGGCATTCTTATTCCTGTTATGAAAGGTCCAAGCCAAGAAGTTACAGTCTCTGAAGGTGACCTCCCTAGAAAATGGCCATCTAGAGAAGCAGCCCATGCCCACTCTCCAGACAGCTCCCTGTGTGCCTTTTTGCCTCAGCAAGCAACATAGTGGGTCCTCAGGGACACAAATAAATGCACCACCCAATCCTTCTTCTCCATGGAAGTGTATAGCCTAGCAAAAGAATCCAGTAAAGAGCCCAGAAGGAGGAGACTCAGTGCAAATTACTATGTAATTAGCAGTAGCCCCTTTTGCTTTCTAAGGGAGTGAGGCCTAATGTCATTTATATCTGGATTATGTCATTCCTAAACTCCTTGTTTGTCCTTGCTAGAATAGATAGGGTAGGCAAAAATAAAGAATATAAAAAGGTTCCAAATTCCCTGCCAAATTTTTGTTTCTACTAAAGGATAGGCCTGAAGTAAATGGCCCATTGTTTAGCAGAACCTGAAGAGGAAAGGCTAGAGGAGGACTAGCAGAGGAACTGCTGGCTGAATAGAGACCCACCAGTGCTGTGTGAACAAAAGGAAAGGGCTTCTTTCCTCATCAGGAGTAACACAGAACAGACAACAGAGGAGGGGGAGCGGGCACAGTCATCAACACATTAACCCAAAACTGAATCAGAGGGATGAAGCAAATTGCCTTATTGTCCTCCATCCTCCTCTCTCTGTTTCTATCTTCAGAGAGCAACAGTCAGGTGCGGGAAAGAACAGAGGGAAGACATTTGAAGGTCCTACTGCCTAGATTTGAGTTTTCAAGTCAAATTAATTTGAATATCAAAGACATAGAACTTGAACTAGCCTCCAAATTATATATAAAATAAACAAAAGGACATAGCTCTGCTGGCCACGTGCCTTCCACGCAAGCATGATGGTGACCTGAGTTTGAGTCCCATAAACCCACCTAGAAATGTAGGCATGGTAGCATATGTCTGAATTCCTAGCACTGGGGAGACAGAGGCAGGAGGCAGCCTACCCAACCTGAGAGCTCCGGGTTCAATGAGAAGCTCTCATCTCAAGACATGAAGTAGAGAAATAATTGAGGAAGATGCCAGACATCTGGCCTCCACAATCACACAAATTCAAGAAACCTGCACACCTATATAGATATATATGAACACACTACACACACACACACACACACACACACCAACTAAAATGTGGACCAGGGTAAAGTGTATGATAAACCAGATAAATAATAACATACTTGTTAGAATGCACAGCTTTGACCTTAACGCAAGACTCTGTTGGATCATAAAAGACAACAGGATATGAGGCCTAAGGGGGTTGGGCCTTTAACCAGTGTTCTAGGTTGATGAGAAAGATCCCCATACGCTCCTATGTTTAAATCCTTGGTGCCTAGTTGTTAGTAGAACTCTTTGGAAAAGATTAGGAGGTCTGACTTTGGTGAGGTAGGTGTGCTCTTTTGGCAGTGTGTCACTACGAGTAGGCTTTGAGGTTCCAAAGGCCCATGCCAGGCCCACACTTGCTCTTTCTCCACCTGCAACTTGCAGATCAGATGTGAACTCTTGGCTACGGCTCCAGCACCATGCCTGTCTGCCTCCACCACACTCTTCCCCGCCATGTTCAAGGGCCAACCCTCTGATGCCATAAGCAACCCCCCACAATTAAATGTTTCCTTTTATAAGTTGTCTTGGCTATGATGTCTCGTAGCAGCATTAGAACAATAACTGAGAACCCTGAACCAAGACCCTGCTGTTCAGTTTTTGATAATTCTCTCCCTTCAGAAGAGTAGGAAGGTTCACCAAGTACTCTGACTAATTCAGGCTCCAAGGTCAAAGCCTCAGGTTCAATTCCTCTGTCCTAAGTCGAGGTAATTGAGCTTTCTAACCATTTTGGTTCCTCCAGAGGTCATCAAATGGTTTCAGCTTTGAGAATTAAACAGAAAGGTGTAGTGTGTGTCAAAGTATGTAGCACAGGGTTTTACCTTCCCAAAGTTACCCCATACCTGGTGCATCTCCAGCACCAGCTGGCCTTCCCAACATTAGACTGAAGAGTTCCTAGCACAGTTAAATACTCCTGCTCCTCACCCAGAAGGCAGGTTACCTACCCTTATGAGGAGCTAATCCATTCCTACTCAGAACCTGTGGGTCCAGTATCTGCCCCCGGGCTTTTCTCTCCCCTTTATAATAAATAATGCTCCCACTGTCAAAGGCACCTAGAGATGCCTGCCATAACTTTCCTTTATGTGAGATGCATGGGATTTTCCTACAGGGTGACTGCCAGTCTCTAAGCAACCTTTTGGGACAGCCGAACTAAATCCATGTCAGGACCTGTAAGTGAGACTTCGCAGCCATATTGTTCCAGTCTCGCACATGCACACCTTCAGATGGAGCAGTAGTGTTTCCCCAGACTGAGGATCTGTCCTGTTTTTTTTTTTTTTTGTTCATAGCTTGTCACTGTTATCATCGCTTTCACTGTCAGCAAACTCATCATAATCAACTTCACTTAAGATCCAGGAGCCTCAATACTCTGATTTATCAAACTGGGTGACTAAACATCCCAGAAACATCATCCTTGCATTTCGGGCAGCTGGGAGTTAAGTTCTAAGTCAAGGTGATAACAAGATTCAGTTCTTTTTTGGAGATTCTGAGGGGGGTGTCTGTTCCATGCTTCTCTCGTGCTGGTCCCCTCGGTGTCCTTTGATGGTAGCCTCTGCATCCATCTTCCCACAGTCCTCTCCTCTCCATGTACCTCCCTCTTCTCATTGGATTAGGCCCATCTTAACCTAGGATGATTGTTGGAGGAGGGGCTGCTTGTTGGTTCCTGGCCGCTTAGCCCCGAAATAATCACACAGAAACTGTATTCATTAAATCACTGCTTAGCCCATTAGCTCTTGCTTCTTATTGGCTAACTCTTACATATTAATTTAAACCATTTCTATTAATCTGTGTATCATCATGAAGCTGTGGCTTACCGGGAAAAGTTCCCAGAGTCTGTCTCTGGTGGAGGCTACATGGCTTCTCTCTGACTCTGCCTTTCTTTCTCCCAGCATTCAACTTAGTTTTCCCCCACCTACCTCTGTTCCCCTATGGCTTGTTATAGGCCCAAAGAAGTTTCTTTATTAACCAATGATATTCATAGCATACAGAGGGGAATCCTACATCACCTGGTCTAAGCTGCCGGGCAGCTGGGAAACAAGTGGTCTTCCCTCCAACAGAATATGTCATCTTAGTGAGACTGCATTTAAAATGTCTAGAACTTCAAATAACATAAATTGGGGGAAGGGGTGTGGCTAGAGATGTTGATACTATTCAACTTATAAATAGATTTATATACAGTATTGAAAATGATAAAGAGAGATAATCACAGGTCCCTTGAGATTAGCTCTATGTGGAGCTCTGTCAGTTTCATAAATTAAAAAATAAACAAACAAAAAACCTGAAATTTCCAAGTCATATTGGGAAAAGTAACTTTACCTAGGACCCATGTCTTATCTTAGTTCTGGCCTAATGCCTTTTCTTCATTTTTACTGCTAGCCATAGTGTTAGAATATTCATTCTCATTTACTTTCTGGCATGGAAAATCAGTCTTTCCAGTCATGTCAGACACTCTGACTGGTTTATAAGAAGAAATAAAATAATCTGTATGCTTGGTGCATAGCTGTAGTAAGTATATAATGGAGTCAGTATGGTAACTGTTCCTTTGCCACCTTCCACTCTCTCCAAACTTCATAGCACAAAACAAGATGCATTGGGAATTATCAATAAAGGTGAGGGGTAAGGTACATTGACTTCCATCCCCGTTTTGCCAAATGCTTATTGTTAGCAATACCCTCTACTCTCTTCTTGTTGAATGTGGCTAGGCTCCATTTAATTCTATGACCATTAATTGAGCCTTTCCCATGCATCAGGCCCTAGCCTAGGCATTGAGAGCAGAGGCAAAGGATTACAAAGTGGAATCAGATAGGGACCCCGCCATCAGGCAACGTGGAGTCTTGTGGTGTATTAATTGTGAGCTGACATTCAAATCACAGTATGATGGATGCTCCAGAAGAGGGGAAAGTAGAGTGCTTTGACAGGAACGACAGTATGATGGATTCTGCCTGGGGTGCAGGGAAGAGTTTTCACCAAATGCCATTAGAAGGGGAGCCTCCACGAGAAACAGGAATGGGGGCGGGGGTGGAAATAAGTTCCTGGACAGAGGAAAGAGCAGAAGCAAAACACTCTGATGGGAAAGGACATCTGGATGCGAGCTGAAGTCGGTGCTGGCCTGAAGACAGCGAGAGGAGAGGAGGGAGGTGAAAGACTGGGTCCAGGCCACTGTGGAGGCCGCTCCTTTCTGTAGAAGAGCAGACTTGTGGGCACATCTCTGTGTCTAGTTCTGCCTGGTTTTAGCCCCAGTTCCCCACACATACCAGTGATGTTCTCTAAGAAAGTTAGCTAGTCTTCAAGCCTGCATTCAGTCTACGATGCGAGGGAAATTCTTCCACTCCTAACTGCTGTAAAGATAAAAGATCATGACAAGCATAACCCCCAATATAATAGACAACTACCTGTAGTTTTACAAAATGTGCTTCTATGTTCTCAAACAGTATTCTTGTTTATTAGTGCTGATCAGGTATACAAGGGGATGTTTGGAGGGGAGGTTGGTTTGGTTTGGTTTGATTTTTCACCAGATGTTCACAGGTCCCTAAAGGTTTAAAGCAAGAAATTCTTTTTAGGCCTAGTGATAGAAAGACAATTCTAAATCAAGGGGCGGCTGGGAGGAAAAGCAGGTGGACCCAGGCAGATAGGACAGGGCATGGAAATAAACCAACCTGCTAGAGGACATGGAAGGAAAGCCAACTGGGCATTAAGAGTGGTGTGGCTATGAGCTACATACGCAGAATGGTTGCAGTCCTTGAATCATTCATGAAAGCACAAAACTTGAGACCAAAGAAAATTCTGGAAAGCAATAGAGATAGTTCAATTTTAAGTTTCTGCGAAAGATCTGGGGGTGAGGATGCCATGCAAGACATTGGCCCTATGGTTGCTGAAACTGCTGTCATCATATGGCGGGAACATATTACATGACAGAGGGCCATAGCCATCAAGAGTATGCAGAAAACCTGGATATGGTAGCGCACGCCTTTAATCCCAGCACTCAGGAGGCAGAGGCAGGTGGATCTCTGTGAGTTCGAGGCCAGCCTGCTCTTCAGAGCAAGTTCCAAAACAGCCAGAGCTGTTACACAGAGAAACCCTGTCTCTCAAGGAAGCCAAGAGTTCGCAGAGAAAGATGAGAAGCTGGCAGATGAAAACCTGGGGAACCGTAAGATTTAAGAGGAAAGCAAAGCAATTTAGATAGTATCTGCCTTCCGTCGTATGTTAAAAATCGGTCCCTCTAAACAACCTGCCAGCCATTGTCTTCAGGTGTATATAAGGCAAGAGACAGAAATCATGATCCACCTGTGGTAATAATCACAAGTGGGCTACGGCAAGCCTATACTCTAGTCTCTCGACCTTCAGTATAGGTTCCTTCTGCCATGCCATGCTGACTGGTCCAAGATGCAGAGAGCAAGAAGCCGCCTTGGGAGGGGCTTGACTGACACCCTCTCCTACCTTTCCCAGTGCAGCCTCATTTTTCTCTGTCTGCAGGAATGACGTGGTGACAGCTCCCAGACAGCTAATGAACCAGCAGCGTTGTCTGCTGTGCCTTCTTAATTTCCCCCAAATGTGAGTTCCCCACACGTGGTTACAACTCTAGGCAAAAATGCATCATGCTCTCAGCAAGACGCCCGGAAACCAGGGGGAGAGTGATGGGGGCACCTAGTGCGCAATCTGTGGCTCTGTGTACTTGAGTGGAGTCTTGGGTTATGATTAGGAGAGGAGAATAAACAGGACCACCCGCCCGATATTCCTTCTGATGCCTCCGTAAGTAGGGCAGTCAGGGCACCCTGCCTCTTGAGCTCTCTCTCCGGAGAGTGGCAGCAAAGCAACCTCATGCCCTGCCTGTGCATTCACGGGGATAGGTGCACCTTGGCCTGTGTGTTGTTACATTGGGGTCAACTCATGAATGGATTCATCACTGTGCTTAGTGCAAAGCCCCGGACTGAACTAGACAGCATCAAAGGATAGAAATATAATCAGATGAAACCTCTGCCCAGAGGGCACATTGCAGCTGTTTGGGGAACACTCCAGGCCTCTGGCAGCAATCTCTCTTGACACATGTGCGCTGTATATGTGACACCTCAACTCCAGTATCCAAAAGGCACCTGTGAATGGCACCAAAAGCAACTCATGAGCCATGCTTTGATACCCACGGATCTGCTTGCCCCATGGTTACCCTCTTCTTGCTGAATGTAAGCTCTCTTAAGCTAGTGGCTCTAGCTGATGCATAGGTGCTAATCATGACCATTGTCTTCCAGACTTCCACACTCTCCAATCCCATTGTTTCTCCCTTCAGGGCAGATTCTAAGTGTCTGCTCCCCAGCTTCTAATCAGTGCCCGTCTATCTGGAGCAAATGTCAGCTTTCTCCTGTCGCCAGCCAGCTCCCAACTCGGATGATCTGATTAGCCCCACCCTTCAGTCTCCCCTAGTCTGCTCTGCACCTAATACTCACAGGAGCCTCCTAAGACCTACACAGGTCGTAGTATTCCCTGTTACCATTCTTCAAATCTCCTGGTCCCCCTGTGATGCCCAAAGCAGTCTTTAGATTGCCCAGATACCTTTCTTCCTCCATTCCTCATAGCGTTGGGCTTGGCTGACTGCTATGTCTAATGTAGCCCCCAACATTTACGATACCCTCACCCCACCTGACTGCTTCCAGAGCTTTTATCTCTACCTGATCTTATAGATGTTCCTTGTTTATAACCTCCTGCAATTTAACACTGCCCCTGGAAGGAAAGATTCTGTCTCACACACCATTCTGTCACTATCATCTGAATAAGACGAGTCACACAGTGAGCATCCAGTGAACATCTGTTAGAAACAGAGAGAGAAATAGGAGGAGGGAGATGATGTATCCTGGTGACATCACAGCAGCCCGGGGAGGAGAAGGCAAGTGTGTTCCCACTGAGCAAGTCCCCATAGTACCTAGCAGGACAGTGCAGGGTGTTCACGGTAGCTACTCTTGGGCTATTTTTCTGGTTGAACCAGTATCCCTGAGGGTTGTGACTGAGTACTTCTTTTTAAATACGGTTATGTTGATTACTAATCAATATAATTTAAATACTAACTGTGGAATTCTGTAGAATTTCCAGAGAGTTTGCTCATATCAGTTTCTCGTAACAGCCCATGAAACACTGGGAAGAAGAGAACAAAAAAGCACGTCTTAGTGGCTTCTCATTTCTTGGTTGAAGTCATTAAATTGTCCAGAGGTTAAGGACTTAATACAAGCCTCATAGTAAGACATCAGGAAGGCCTGAATCGAAGCTCTTCCTTACCATCAGAAATTCACTATGCCGGAAATAACCAAACTGTCACTCTAGAGAGCAACCCAGGGTCCTCGCAACGTTCTAGCAACTGCTTGGGTAGGTAGAATTGCTTATTGCACAAGGAGACTTTGAACAAATTTGACCTCCTGTGACCGAGTGAAGAAATAGCCACCTTCAGCTATGATTTGGCCAGAGCAGGGACACCTGTGTGTCACTTTGCAAGGGTTAATTTTCTTAAACCATGACACCAGGCACTGTGAGGGGTAATTTGGTCTCTGCTAGTAAGATGGGACCTGGAATTACTGCAAACTGCTTTTCATTTCTGGATGGAGAAGTCCCTGCACACCTGCCCCAAATCAAAGGAGACCACTTCTCTGAATGAGGGATCTGAGCTCGCGCCCACATGCTGGGCAGAAAGACAATGATAAGAAATGAACTGAAATAATGAAATGCTCTGCAATTAATGGGATTGTTGTGATTTCTATGGAGACACGCCCCCTCTCCAAACATCCAAAGATTATTTAACTATAGTGTTGATGCTAGAGTTTGGAACAAAGCCTTGCAGGGTTTTAATTGTGGGCAAATCAGCACAGTCCTGCTCACACTTACAAAACATTTTTTACATTTTGTTTAAATGGGATAATATACAGTTGTCTGATGTTTTTTAAGAGTCACATGATTATACTACTGCTTTTGAAAATGCATAGCTCATACATGAAGTTGATCATGCCCTGTGACGTCCATCCATTCTTTAGGATCTGGCAAAATAAATGCACACTGTCTTCAGGTCTAGAAGGTTGAGGTGAAAGAGCCTCCAGACAACCTGCTTGAAATTCCTTAGTCTCCACATACAAAAGCAGAGCTAAGGGGTACCTTGGTTTCCCCTTTGTCAAAGGTAAACTCTCTCCTCTGCCCTTAGAACTTCTCTACAAATGGGACAAGGTTCCCCAAGGGCCAAAGGAAAGGATGGGCATCCAATGGGGTATTTGAAAGCATCTAATGCCATGCTCAGCATCTCAAGCGATGAGTGTCTTCACTTTCAAAGTGACCTTCTTCTCAGTGCCCCAGCATTGTGTGGCACACAGTTTAGGATGATAGCAGAGATGACAGAGAGATAGAAATGGACATATCTTCAATAATGGACAATTATGAGAGACAGGCAAAATTGAAAGCAATCTCTTGGGGTAAGAATTAGCTAACGGGAAGTCACAGCAAGTGACCACAGAGTAGTTACTAAGCAATCTTCTGATGACCCAAGTATACAAATGTTTTGAGCTGACAGTCTCCTAGGCAGACAGTGTTATCATGCCCATCTTACGGATGAGAAAGCTGAGGCCAGGAGACGCAAAAATCCTGAGCCAAAGTGCTGAGATGGGCTGTTACAGGATAGGGCATGAAGATGTATGAACCCTGCCTGGAACTGCTGGTGCGTGCCACACCGTAGCCTGCTCTGATTGGGCAATCAGAGATTAGTCCCTCCCATCATCTGGGAGTTGCAATGTCACCAAGGAAGGAACACATTCAGAGATGGAGAAGTGCCGAGAGCCTGATGAATACATTTTCTCCAGATTTAGGGAGATATAAATCTTATTTACACGGGGAGCATTTTCTTATTTCATTAATATTTTATTCATTTATGTGGCATGTATGTGTGTACATGCACATACATATGAATGCATATATGTGTAGGCCAGAGGACAACCTCAACTTCAGTTATTGTCTCAGGAACACTATCTACACACATTGAGGTAGGGACTCATTGGCCAGGAAGAGATTGACCAATTGAGCTCTAATTGACCAATTCTGCGAGATGAACTAGACAGTGAGCCCCAGGGATCCTCCTCTTCCCCCCTCTCCAGCACTGAGATTCCCAGTACATCTCACTGAGTGTGCAATCTTATTTAGGTCTTACATAGTTTCCAGGGCCCACGCTCAGGTCTTCACACTCGCCAAGCAAGCAATTCACTCAGTGAGCTATCATCTCAATATCCCCTTTTAGTTGAATTTATTTTTAGCTAATACAGGAAAACAAACAGACAAACAAAAATACACTTATTTACGAGGCACCATGCAATACTTCGAGACACGCATTTTGTATGTTTTTAAAGCATATTTTCTCCTCAAGCATCATGTCTTTATGGTAGAAACATTCAAATATTTGCTTTGAGAAACACATAGGGCATTATCTCTGGCTGAATGGCATCCCACTGTGTATCTACACCATACCTTCTCTATCCATTCATCAGTGAAAGAGCAGGGAGGTCATTACCATCTCTTAGCTACTGTGAGCGGTACTATGGTCAACATGGGAGTGCCGATGTCTCTTCATGCTGATTTCCTTTCCTTTGGATATGTGCTCAGGAGTGAGATTCCTGTTCATGGAGCAGTTCTGTCTTTAGCTTCTTATTTGCCGTCATTTGCTCATCTCCATCCCCACCAACAATATGCCAGAGGTGCCTTTTCCTCCACATCCTTGCTAGTGATTGTTATCTCTTGTTGTTTTGGGCATGCCCATGCTTTCTGGACTATGCTGATGCCTCACTGTGTCTTTGATGTGATTTCCATGGAGACAGTGACATTGACCATTTGTTTTTCATGTAACTGTTGGATGTTCCTATGTCTGCTTTTCAAAGATGTCCATCCAGCTCTATTCCCCAATCCATTTTAATTAAATTTGTTCTTTGACATTTTCATATGTGTATACAATGCTTTCTGATTCCCTTCGCCCCCTACCGTCCCTTGTCTTCCTCCTACCCTTCTCACTCCCTCTCTTGCCTACAAGTCCCCTTTTTTATACCCATGTATTTCTGTTTTGTTTGGAAACCAAGCGAGTTTACCCAGGACCATCTGTATGAACGTGGGTTTGGAACTCTCCGTTGGAGTCCGGTGGGCTCACCAGTGGTTACTCAACCATTGCCCAGATTTTAATTGGGTTATTTCTGGTTTTGTTATTAGTGTTGCTTTTACTATCAGATTGCTGGAAGTCTTTGCATAGCCTGGATGAATTAACTCCTTGTCAGGGGTACAGTTTGCAAGTGTTTCTGCCCCACTCTGCCTGCAGGCTGCACCGCTACTCTGCTGATCACCTCAGTGCTGTGAAACATCTCTTTAGTTCACTATAATCTTGTCTACTTTTGCTTCTGTTCCCTATGTTTTGAGGTCCTATTTGAACCGTCGCTCTCTATCCAAGTGTTTCAATGAATTTCCCCTATGTTGTCTTTCAAAGAATTTATTCTCTAGCGCTTTACACTCTGGTCCATTCAAGAGGATTTCATGATTGATGGTGGATAATATTTGAGTCTTGTCCTTCTGCATTTGCGCATCCAGTCTTCCTAGCACCATACCCTGGAAGGGCTGCTCTGAGCTCACCATACACCTTTTCATCTGCATTAAAACTTGATTGACTGTAGATGTGCAGGCTGATTCCTAGGCTATCCTCCCTGTTCTGCTGATATTTCTGCTTCAGAGTGGCGTCTGTGCGAAGCTGGTTACTACGGCTTCGTCATCTATTTTGAAATCAAGTAGTGCAATGCCTTTGTCCTTTTTGCTCAAGATGACTTCGGCTATTCAGCAATTTTCAGTGTTATGAAAATTTTAGGGATTTTTTCCCAGTTATATAAAGAATGTTATTGATACTTTAATGGGTTTGCGTGGGTCTGCAGATGACTTTAGGTGACATGAAGAAGTTAATACTGACCCATCCACTCCATGAGCCTGCAGTTCCATGTTCTTGGCTGTGTGTTCTTTTTAGCTTCTTTCATCAAGATTTTGTAGTTTCGTCTTACAGATCTTTAGCCTGTTTGATGAGATTGAGCCCTAAGCATTTGTTTAACTAGTTTGAATGGGGCTGTATTTTGATTTCTGTTTCTTTTTTAATATACTATGGACATATAGCATCACGACTAATTTTTCTGTGATGATTTTGTGTCCTAAAACTTTGATAAACTCACTTACTGGCTCTAATAGAGTTTGGTTGAGTCACATAGTATGGAAATGGTGGCAATTTGGCTTTATTTTTTCCAGCTTGGATGCTCTTCATGACTCTTCTTGCTTGATGACTCTGACCGAAGTCATGTTAAGTAGACGTGGAAACACGCACATTCTTTTGCTGGTCCAAGTGTTGGAAAGCTTTCTGCTTTCCTCATTCAGTCTGGTGCTCCCTGAGGACTTACCGTATATTGCAGCTTTATTATATGAAGTGCATTCATCCTAGACTTCATTTGTGCAGAATTATTTTTTAATCATGAAGAGACATTTGAATTTTCTCAAGCACCTTTTCTATATCTGTTTACGTGACTGTAAACTTTAGCATATATGTAAAGCTTTTCTGAGCAGAACCTTTGCCATAGAAAGGTAAAGACATAAGGAATAAAAACAGAAGGGCTTGATATTTTTGGAGCTTCTAGTATACTCAATGTATCTTACATATATTCATGTCATCTTCATCCAGTGAGGAACTCCGGGGCTCAGAGAAATAAAGCTGCCTGGCCCAGGTCTTGTCATTCACAAGTGTTCAACTTCTTTGTTTGCTTGGCCCTAGAGTCCTTGTTCTAACTGCTTTAATACATGGCTTCTCTGGTCGGGGTCTCACTCTGAGCTTAGGTAGTTGTTAGTTATATATCAAATGCTTAGGACACTCTCCAGGGCATATAAGCAGATACAGAGCTGGGCTTTAAAAACCCATTCTCTCCTGGGCACAATATAAGCTGACATACCTGACAAGGACTTAGCTCTCTCAGGCTATTCATAAGACACGCCATAACTGGCAAAGACTTCTGCTATATCAGCCTCTACGTGTGCAAAGCTATGATTGTCAAGATGAACTTCCTACAAGACCCACACTCCCTTGTACAACAGACCATTCTTCTTATACAACTCACCCCCGTCTTCCCTCCCCCACTGGTAAAATTACAGTCATTAATCTCAATGAAGAGAAATATCAGCCTCTGATTCCCTCACCATGGGCCCCCATTATTCATACTTTACATATCTGGTAGCACTCGATGACAAGTGTAGAAATAAATTACCAGGAGAGGGAAGGATCGGAGTGATGGGCACTGATTTTTTTCTTCTACCTAGGAGGCCAGCCTTGAAAGATTTGCCTACCTGTTGCCTTGCAGAGCCAAGATCTAATGCAAACTCAGTTGACTGTCACTCTCCACAAAGAGAACACATACCCCGCCTTCATGGTGTTGTGCATCTGCGCGTCCAACCCACTACCAAGAGCATCTTGTTGGACTTTCTCTGAAACCTTCTAAGGACCCATGAGAAGTCACTTCCTGATCCCTCCAGCCAGAGGGACATACCAAATGTGTGTCTGTGGGTAGTTCGGCCCCACTCTCCTAGATTCCTGGAGAATTTACACAGGCCTCCCGGTGAGTCAGAATCAGCTCTTCCCTGTGCTGGGCTGTGCAGTCCTGGGCGGTTCAGTCAGTAACACTCCCAGCAGACATACTTCAGGGGAGGGGTAGGAAAAGGACAAACAAGTGAGATCAAAGAAATGCCTTTCAACTTGGGTTTCGGTGCACAGACGAGCTCCCCCTGGCTCCCCGCAATAATGTGCACTCTTGGCTGAGACACCTTTGATAAATATGACACACAGAAACATTTTAGCATTTGACCAGACCACACAGTGCAAATGGAGTGTTGGTTGCCAAGATGGCTGGGAGCAGGCTTGGCAATGGTGTCAAGAGCCAGGGTCACTTTGCTCTCAAAGCAGGGTTACTGATCTCAGCAATACTGGGTCATAACCTGGCATTTTCTCCTTCATAAAATCAGAATCACACACACACACACACACACACACACATACAGAGAGAGAGAGAGATGTGGTTTAAGATACTAGTATGTGGGAGAAATTTTCTTGATTGGCAAAAGTGAGAGGCTCTGGGAAACCATATTAGTATGCAGCAGCCATCCTGCCCTGAGCATATCCGAAGTCGGTTTTACACATCCTCATCATCTAGAGTCGGGACTAAATACTGTTTTACAGCAGCGAAGCCAAGCTGGACCTTTAGTAGCCATAGATCCTTTCCCCTCACGACACTCCAGCACTTCTCGAGGTATCTCCATCCCAGAACCCTTCTGGAAGGCCAAAAGAACAAGGGTCTCTAAAACCAAGCCACCCAAGAGACCCAAGTCAAGAGACTGCAGTCCAAGGGAAGGAACAGGCACTTGCGCAAGGGCAGGGGAGCATGGGGATTCAATGTGACATCTCTAAGTTTGCTGTTTCCTCCTGCCAATCAGAGCTTCCGAAGCATGTAAGAGTGCATTTGGTGCTTCTCTTGTTGCTATGGGAAACACCACCTGGCAATTGCAGCTTGAGGGAGAAAGGGTTGCTTTGCTTCACCATCTGATGGCAGGGTCCGTCATGACATGGGAGTCAGAGCGCCAGGGACTCGAGGCAGCTGGTCACACTATAGCTGGAGTCGGGAAGAAGAGGAGACCCATGCTGGTGCTCTGCTTGGCTTCTCCTCTGTCATTTGGTTCAAAACTCCAGACATGGAGATGGTATAACTCAGTGCTTCGGGGAGGTTCCTCTTCTCAGTCAAGCCTTTCTGCCAACAGCCTCACAGACTCACCCAGAGTGTATCTCCATAGTGACCCTGAATTGCATCAAGCTGAGAACCTAGGTTAACCATTATAACCTCCAAGGTTTGGGGGGACAGAATTAAAGGAGCCAATTCTACTTGCCAGGGTAAAGGCTAACACCATCTGTCCCTGACTATGTTATCTATTACTTTCTCAGCATATAAAAAGTCCAAGAAAAAGGAAGAAGGAAATTGTCTTGGTCCAGGAAGTCCCTAAGATTTGAGGAGGAGGAGAAATAATGGATACGAGTCTGTCCTCACATGAGTTAGCAATCGAAATTAACTTGCGTCTGTTTCGTTTGAGGTTCTGCTTTGGCTCAGTGTGTCTTGTTTAAGTATGAAATGTCCTTTGTAAACTCCTACATTTGAACACTTGGTCCCCAGGTGATGGCACTATTCTGGAAGGTTGTGAATCCTTTGGGAAGTGGCTGGTGGAAGTGGGTCACTAGGGGAAGTCCTTATGAGTTACAAGCTGGTCCTGCCAGCTTCCAGCAACTTGGAGCTCCCTGATCCACGAAGAGGTGAATAATTGTATCACCTGCTCTGTCACTGTGGATGAGGTTAATCCAGCTGCTATGCTGTTCCCGACTATGATGGGTGGCCCCCTCTGAATCTGTGAGCTGAAATAAATCCTTTCCTCCCCTTGTTTCTTCTGCCGGGAGTTTTGTAACAGCCATGAGAAAATGATCAATACAGAAGGCGTTTGGGTTGTCTTGGGGTTTTTCTTTGGCAACTGGTATCTTTTATTCAGTCTTAGTTGCTGATGGGGTGGCAGGGTGTGATGGGGGAGCTAGACAGAGGTGTCAAAAATGAGCAATATAAAAAATTAGCATTAAGAAATGCTTTCAAGTTTCTATGGCGTATTTATACCCAACAGCTCATTGGCCCCTCAAAGCAATGCGTGGAGCTGGGCCAGACACGAACCTCACACACAGCTCATACGCAGATGGAGAGAGTGATTCCATGAGGAACAGGGAAGAGGATCAGGAAATTGGAGATTATGGCACAGTTGTTATATAACATGGCGTATTTAAGAGGTTGTCTGTTAAGTGGCTACCTAAGCTACATGCCAAAGAGACAGAGCTAAATGAATGACATTTCCTCCAGGGACATGTCTTCCCTATAATGGGGAACTACAGACAGGAGACCAGCCATTGCCATTGGAAGACGGGACGCACAGGGTCAATCATCATCATCAAGGAGGTCTCAGGAAGGAAGTAACAGATAACCCCCTAAAGGGGGAATGGGAGTTAGCCAGAAGTGCAGAGAGATGAAAAGAGGCTTCCCAGACATCAGAAGAAGCTAAGCACAGGGCAGAGGGCAGTCGTGGTCACTAAGTGGAGATTAGAATGGGTTCGGGATCCCTAGCACCGGGGTGAGAGTCGGGGCAGGGAGAAGCAGATCATGATGTAGACAGATGGAAGGACTCGGATTCAGGTCATTCTGCGTCCTGCAGGTCATCCTAAAGAGATGAGATGCTTTCCTGGGGGTGATGAGGCATCTTAGATCATCCTGGCAGCTGTGTGGAAGATGGAAAAGGAGCAATGAGAAGAATTTAAGCTGAAGGCAGGGAGAACAGTGTACAGGCCAATGAACAGGTCCAGGGAAACGGTAATAAAAACCCACGCAGGGCAATGGCTACAGAGGTGGAGAGATGGAAGACCCAGACCCGGAACTGGAGTTGTTGTCAGAAATTGGTAGCTGCCTGCACATGGAGAGAGGAACCCTGGGCAGTCTTAAGGCTCCTACTGACTTACAGACAATGTCACCTTGAGAGGCAGCGGTTAGATAGAGATTGAAAATATAGTGGATGGAACTTTCACACAGCAAACCTCTAAAGATTCAAAAGACAGAGTTTTGAGTTGCTAGATGGCACTTATCTTTTTTTTTTTTTTTAGTTTTTATTATTGCAAAAACTCCTGTTGGATACCGTTGGATTAAAAAAAAAAAGACCCACTCATGAAAACCCACAGGCTCTATAAATTCCTAGTCAGCTTCTTCAGACTTATGACATGTTTTTAAAATTTGAGAGGGAGAGAGAAAAAATAACGGGTGAGGGGAGAATGACATTTTGTGCCAATCACTTCACAAACAACCTGACATTGCTGATGGGAAAATAGACCTTGAAAAAGCCCGATTCATCAATAGAGCAGAGGTCAGACTCCAGTAAATAAAAGAAAATTGCTATAATTGCTGATAAAATGCAGCTTTTGTCGTTTCATTTATGCATTTCAATTGCAATTAGAGTAACAAGGATTTCGAGGGGGAGAAATTTCCATTGCAAACTACTTTTCAGATGGAACAGGCAGGGAGTTTCCGAAATAGCTCAAAGTCTACAAGCCAGGGCCCAGAGGGACAGCCAGGGCCAGGTCATTATTTCCATAATCTTCAAGTCACAGCTCCAATGCAGAGGTTTCCTGGGGTGCTAGAAGACAATGAGGAGCCTATCAACCAAACTGTCACCCAAAGGATAAGGGGGTGCACTGTCTGTAGGGAATGTAAAGGCAGCAGAGAACCCAGAAGTCAGAGTGCTCCATCACCCCCATACCCAGACAATTCTAAACATTATCAGTGAAGTAATCGTCTTCCCAGCGGTGCTCTCCTGCCATAGTTTCGTCTTGGGAAGCCAGTAGTTCTAAATTCAGGGATGCTTAGGTCAGCTTAGGCTACAGAGTTTGATAGACACCAATTCAGTCACTTATCCGCTCACCAGTTCAACAAACATGGTGTCCCCTTCTCTGTGTCATTGGCCTACAGGTAACAAATTCTATTCCTGTTTTATGAGAAGCCCAGGGTCCAGAAAGAGTGAACTAATCATAGGTAAGTAGGTAGGTAGATAGGTAGATAGATGATAGATAGATAGATAGATAGATAGATAGATAGATAGATAGATAGATAGATGATAGATGATTGATTGATAGATAGATAGATCGATAGATAAAAATAAAAATCCAAATCACAGACAAAACCTTAAAGTTGAATCCTAGACTACCTGAATTTTATAACCTATGATTTTTTTTCACCTTATCAGTTCACGAACTATAGCTGGTCCTACCTATGACTTACCCTTTGTTTCCGGGTCGCATAATGCATAGATTCCACTTGACTCTCCCAGGCTTCCTTCAGCACTGCCTGGGATGAAAGTCGGTGGGAGAGGCTTCTTTAGGAGCCCAAATGTAAGGCTTTAAAAAGAAACAGACCTGCATTTCCCTCAAATTAGTATTTCCGTCCCAACACTTATAATGGGGAGAAGATATTTCTATGCAAGTGAAAGAAGGAGGGGGTTAAGAGGAACAGCACAGGGGGGAAATTCTCTTTCTAGTGTATTGAGATTTGACAACCTGATTCTTTATGCTCAAATATGCATGCAGACAATCCAGCAGAGTCCAGCTGTTCATGAGAAGACGATGAATTCAATTCCCCAATGTTCACCACAAGGTCAAAGGAACAGCCATGACTGGGTCAAGACCTAGTTAACAAAGCCTGTGGCCCCTTCCTACTCCTCTTCCATTGCACAAGATCACATTCACATAGGTTGCTGGATGGTTTTATGTAAACATGGTATAAGTTATAGTCACTGGAGAGAGCAGGGTCTCAATTGAGAAAATTAAGCCTCCATGAGATTCAGCTTTTCTTAATTAGTGATTATTGGGGGAAGGCTCAACCCGTTATCAGTGCTGCCATCCCTGGACTGGCAGTCCTGGGTTCTGTAAGAAAACAGACTGAGCAAGCCAGGAGGAGCAAGCCAGTAAGCAGCACTCCTTCATGGCCACTGCATCAGTTCCTTCTGGTTCCTGCCTCTTTTGAGTTCCTATCCTGACTTCCTGCAATGATGTACTACAAGCCAAAGAAACCCTTTCCTCCCCAACTTACTTTTGGTCATGGTGTTTTCATCACAATAGAAGAAACCCTAACCAAGACATGAATAAATCTATAATCCTACTCCTACCCCATCCACATGTTGAAAAACTGAAATATAAAAAAGAGTATTTGTGTATTAACTACAGAAATCATATTTCATAAACATAAGCTAATATATAATTGCTGTTAGTTAGTATGACCAAATACCTAGACAAACCATTTAAGGCAAAATGATGTACAATAGGCATGATTCTAGCCCATTGTGGCAAATGGGCAACTCAATTATAGTGGCTAGAAAGTTCTATGGTACCACCCACACTTAAGGAGGGCTCCCCTTGGATAATCTTCTCAAGCAGAGAGAAGTTTTTGTCACTCTTTTAGGTATTTCTCAGTCCAATCAAGCTGGTAGCCAGGAATAACCACCACAGACCATCTGTAACATCCTAGAACTTAGAGCTGAGTTAGGTCCATTGCAAATTCTGGCTCATCAGTGAACTGTCCTCTGTGCAAAGAATACCTCAGATACATGATGTGAGTTCTGCCAGACTTAAGCAACCCCATTCCTGTGGTCTTAATGTATGAACACATCACCTTTTTTCATTTGTTTTGGATCTACTGCTGTCTCCACCATTGCCTACGGGTTTCCTTGGTAGAGCATCACGGGGTGTCCTCTGCAACTTGGGTTTCAACCCAAATTACCTGTAGAGGCTCCCTTTAGGGATCCTACCCCGAAACGCCTTGCCTAATCTCCAAGACAGTCCTTTAAAATCTTGCTGCCTGCCTTCCTAACTCTCTAACGCATAGATCCTGCGTTTTTCATAGGTACAGAATCAGTACCTTATAGACAGAGCCAAGTTCTACTACCAGTGTGAACGGGAGCCTCCTTCCCTGCTTGGAACTTGGCTGAGGTTGCCTCTGAGAGCCTGAGGGATAACCCTGGGGAAAGACTTCCCTAGGTGGAAGGGGGAAAGTAAAGTATCCCAGGAATACTCTTTTACCAAGAGAAATCATCAAAGTGAGCTCTTCATCCTGGAGTCTTCTGTGGGTGGGGTCTCAACAATTCCTAGAGTGGCCTTAAGGGAATTACCTATTATTTTAGTTTTTGGATGCCATTTAATAATGCTGATTATTCTAACAAGTAAGGCCACTTTCTCTGCCAGGTTTAGTGTGCATGTGTGGGTGTGTATGTGTGTGTGTGTGTTCCCTTTCTGGCTAGCCTTTAAATTTTCACATCTTCCCATTCTGCTCCAAGTTCCTAATTTTCACTGTAAGCCTGGCTAAAAACATCCAGCAGCCTTAACACTACTTTGCTACCTTTCAATCCTTCAGCCAAATAAGGTGGACCATCACCTTTGACATCATTCTCACTCAAATTATCAGGATACTAGGAAAATGGAGACAAATTCTTGATCATGCAGTAATACAAATGATTCTTATTCCAGTTCCCATAGAGTCCTTATTCTCATCAGAAACCTCACCAATACAGTCTTTGCTATCTATATTACTATTGACATTCTGGTCCTCCAAATCCCCACAAGTATGTTCAACTATTCCCTAGTTACAACATTCTAGGGCTTTTCTAGTCCACATCTCCAGACTCTTACAAATTCCTTCTCCAAGTCTGTCCCAAAGGCCTGAGAATCACATGGCCATATTTAGGCACAGCAATGGCTCCACTATGATATAAATTTCCTATATTAATTTATTTATTTATTCACTGTGACCAAAATATACAGCAGAAACCATTTCAGAGAGGAAAGGTTCATTCAGAGACACAGTTTTAGCAGGATCCAATCAATAAGTGTTTTGTCTTACACACTTGGACAAGACATCTTGAAAGTGAAATTGTACAACATAAGACAGTTGTTCATTTCTCAGGGGACCATGAAGCAAAGAGCAAAGACAGAATTGTGGACCGCTTAGTGCACTATTTCCTGCAGTTAGACCCACCTCCCAAAGGTCTTACACACTCCCAAACAGCACCTCCATCTAGAAATAAACATTCAAAGCACAGGCCTATGGAGGACATTTCATATTTAAACCATACCAACCGCATAAATGAACAATTATACATCTATGTAAATGGCCACAGGTTTATAAAGTTGCAATTTCCAAAATAGCATTAAATGGTCATGCCAGAACTTAAATAAAGGCCAGCCTTTTGTATAATATGGAATCTGAGTTGTTACAAATTTCGACTGAAGTACTGTAAATTGAAATAATAGCTATGATTTTTAAATGACTCCAAGGAAAGAAGTTAAAATAAATAGCACAAAAATTAGAATCTAATCAAAGAAGTGCACTATAAAAAGTATCTATTGTCAAAGAACTGGCAAATTTAGAGCAAAATATATATGGTATATATGTGTATGTGAGTTAAATGCACACACACACACACACATATATATATACATATACCTGCATATATAAGAAAATGCCTAAAGTAAGCCCTGCAACATCAGTAAACATTAAATGTTGAAGGTCTAAACTCTCAGACTAAAACACAGAATGTTTTTTTTTTTTTTTTTTTTTTTTGGCTTTTCGAGACAGGGTTTCTCTGTGGCTTTGGAGCCTGTCCTGGAACTAGTTCTTGTAGACCAGGCTGGCCTCGAACTCACAGAGATCCGCCTGCCTCTGCCTCCCGAGTGCTGGGATTAAAGACGTGCGCCACCACCGCCCGGCCACAGAATGTTTTTTAAGATACACTATATATTTCCCATAAGAGACTCATCTTAAACTGAAAGTGAAAGAATTGTAAAATATGTATGTATACAAATGACCAACTTTAGCTTCAATAATGTATAGAACAACTACAGATAGAAAACTTGCCCAATGCTATAAACCAACTATACCTATACAGAATTTACCACTCAATTACAGAAAAAAATGATTCTTCTCAAGCTCACAGGAAGCAGTCTCCACAGGTTAGGTTATAAAAAAAGTCAATAGAAACTTTAAAAATTAACATTAAACAGCTACCGCAATGGGAGAAATTTACACAAAAATGACAGAAATTAATATGGGATATCACAATATGTAGATCAAAATTTCTCAATCAGAAGATCAAAGAGACCCAAGATAAGTTAGAAAATGCTTTGAGATGAATGAAAATGAAAACATGACACATTAAAACAAAATTGGACACATAGAAAACAGTAATCAAATGAAAACTCATTTTTAAATGCCTATATTAAAAAAACAAAAACCTCAAATACATAATTATTGAAGAGCTGATGAAAGAAGACTCAACTTAACCCAAAGCTACCAGAAGGAAGAAAATATTAAAGATGAAAAGAGAGATAAAATATAAAACAAAAATATCCAAAATATATTATGGACAATCAATAAAATAAAATAATTTTTCTTTGAAAATGTTATCAAAATTGATAGCTCTCTAGCAGTGCTGAGAAAAGAAAAAACTGAAATGACCAAAATAAGTTTGGAAATTATGAACATTATTACCAATTTTACGAACAAACAAGGATTGTCAAAGAATATTATAAATTTCTGCATGCTGATAAGTTGGATAACATATCCAAAATGGCCACATGCCTAGAAAGCACCAAACAAGCAAAACTGACAAAAGAGGAAATGGAGCCTGTGGATAGACCTACAGGTACATGTGTAATTAACAATCAAAAAATTTCAAAAAGACCTTGGCATGATAGCAGACACCTACAAACCCAACGATATGGTAAGTTCAAGCAAGTCTAGGGCACAAAGCTAGACCCTGTGTGTAAAGGGGGAAGGGGAACCTGGAAGCCAGATGCTTCCCTAATGAATTATGTCAAACATCTAAGGCTGAATTAACACTGTATTTCTCAAGAGTTTTCAAAATTAAAACAGGATGCAGAATATAATCAGAGGATAATACGCTTGCTCAAGACCAAGGCATGGTAGCGCACATCTTTAATCCCAGCACTTGAAAGGTAGAAGCAGATGGATGGATGAGATCAAGGCTAGCCTGGTCTACAAAATCCAAGACAGTCAGGGCTAAGTAGAGAGAGACGCTGTCTTGAAGTAAACCAACCAACCAACCAAAGTGCTTGTTGAACAAGTGTGGGAACATGAGTTTAAATCTAAAGAACCCACACAAAGCAGGAGGATGGGTTCCTACAGTGAAATGAAAGATGGAGGAAGGAGAATCCTCTCACTCTAGTAAGTCAGGTAGCCTGGCATGTGCAGCAGAAAATAAACAGAGAATAAAGAATAAAAGTAATCAAATAGATTAGTACCAACCCCCAACATTGTTCTCCGACCTATGTCAGCATGCCGTGGCATGTATGTGCCTGCACTCAAACACTTGAATGTGCAAACACACATGCACATCCATCATAAACACATAGAATCAATATAAAAAAGCTTAGACAAGTATAAGAACATCTTTGCTAAGATAAAAAGCACTTATGATAAATGGATAGCTAGCATCACCTTGATGGTGAACACTCACACACCATCTCCCCAGATTCTGCACATTTTCTCTTGTTCTGCTTAACATAGTATCAGTGTCTGTCATGAGATGAGAAACAGGTTTGAAAGGAACCCAGGCAGTAAAGGAAGAAGTCAAGCCATGCCTTTTTGTAGATAGCATCTTATAGAACATCCCGAAGAGACAACTTTAAAGGCCTTTATGACCAATGATTTCAGCAAGATTGCAGGATATAAGATCAATATACAAAAATCAATTGCCATTTTTGTACAACTTGCAATAAACGATGAGTTTACACTGCATCCCAAAATTAGATTAAGAAAGCAATTGCATTAACAAGGCAGTAAAAAAAATAATAAAATACATAGGAATGCATTTAACATAGAGCACACTCTGAACATTGCAAAATTGTTGCTGAAAGAAACCTAAATAGACGGGAAGGCATCCCACACTCCCGGATCAGAAGACAATTTTGTTAAGAGTCTGTTTCCCCTAAACTGATTTATAGTTTCTATACATTCTCAGAGTCCCAACCAGTTTCTTCGTAGAAACCAACAAGCAGATCCTAAAAATGTGTATGCATGTAACTAAGAATAGCCAAAATAAGAGAAAAAGAGAGAGAACAAGAGCTCACACTTCCTAGAGAGAGAGAGAGAGAGAGAGAGAGAGAGAGAGAGAGAGAGAGAGAGAGAACCCACACTCCCTGCTGTCAAAACTTGCCACAAAGTAGGAATAAGCAAGAGTGTGGCCCTTTAGCTGAGAGAAGCATACATCAGTGAGATAAAACCGAGAGTCAGGAATGAACCAGAAATCCAAAATCTGTGAATTTTCGGCAAGAGTACTAAGCTCATTTAATTGCAAAAAAAAAATAATATCTCTTCAGGTAATGCTGGAACTACTGGATTAACACATGGAAGTATTTTTAAATGTAGACTTCTACTTTAAAGGGAAATTAATGTGATCTCCTTATGATCCCTGATTGCCACTGGAGTCTTAAATGTGATAAGTCAAACACAGGGAACAGAGGAAGAAAGAGATGGATTTGACTTGCTCAGTATTAGAGGATGCTATCAAGATAGTGAAATGACTAGCTGCAGAATGGGAGAGATTATTTGCAAATCAAACATTCGATAAGCATTTAGCATCTAGGACATATAAGAAATAACTCAACAAAATGATTTGACTTTTACAATGTGCAGTGGCCTTGGGAGATGTTTCTTCAGAGAAAGTATGCAAGTGACCTGAAGATCACGTGCAGAGAGCTCAGCATCACCATTCATTAGGAAATGCAAATCAATGCTGTGATGAGCTCGTGAGCTACATGCTCACTAGAATGTCCATTATTATTCAAGAGAAAAGTGGAAAATGATTTCTGGAGATGGGGAGAATGGGATGAAATGTAAACCTCATACAGTGCTGATATGGAATATGAAATAAGTTAGACATTACGGAAAATAACTTGACACTTTAAGCTGATGGCCATTTTAATAGCCAATCATCCAAATGATTAACAATTGATGAATTAACATAATATTGCCTGTCTGTTCAATGCAATGTGTAGTCTTTCACCATAAAAAGTAATGGAATACTGGGGCTGGAGAGATGACTCAGTGGTTAAGAGCACTGCCTGCTCTTCCAGAGGTCCTGAGTTCAATTCCCAGCAACTACATGGTGGTTCACAACTATCTACAATGATATTTGATGACCTCTTCTGGATGCTGGCAGGTGGAACACTGTATCCATAAGAAATAAAAGCGGTAAACTGCTAGTACATGTTACAGCGTGTTTGAACCGTGGAAACATGGGAAGTGGAAGATAGCAGGGATGAGTGATGATCGCATGATTACAAATCGATAAAACATGCAGAGTCTATAGTGACAGAGAGATTACTGGTTGCTAGGGATGCTGAATGGGGAGGGAGAACTGGTGCTGAATGGATATGAGTTTATTTTAGGTATGATGTAAATGAGTAACACTGGGAGCGAACTAAAAGCCAGCGACTCTTCCACTTGAACATGCTTAAAGTGAGCTGAGGATGTTAGCTCAGTAGTACAGGGCCCATCTGGACAATGAGCCTAGGGGTGAATGCTGGGTATGAAAGAGAGAGTGAAGGCAGGAAGGAAGGGAAGACGGGAGGAAGGAGGAAAGGGCTGAGGATGTAGCTCAGCTGGCACTTCCCTAGAATACACAAAGCCCTGGGCTTGATTCCAGGACCACAGAAATCAGGTGTGGTGGTGCACACCTATTATCCCAGAACTCAGGAGATAGAGGAAGAGGGTCCAGCAGTTCGGATCATCCCTGTTACACAGAGAGTTGAATATCACCATGGAATAGATAAGGCTCTGTCTCAAAGTGGGGAAAGCAAAAAGGAGAAGAAAATATATGTATTAGTGCAAAGGGTGGGGAGAGAGAACCTTGAAGGAACAGTCAGAGTGGTTTTGGATGTATAAAGTACATGCCTAGATTGGCTAAAATGTGCCCCCCACAAAACCGTAATAAATTAAAAACCAAGGAGAGAGTAAAGCAAAACACCTGACAAAAACAAATCTTAAATTTATGAACATTTTAAGACATCAATAATTAAAATTTAAAGCAAAACAGACTACTAGAGTAGTAGCAACAAATGGGGCAAGTTCCTGTGCATATGTGTACCATGTGCAAACAAATATAAATTCTGCGCTTCTCATGAATTAATAAAAATCAACCACAGAGGAAGTCTAGAAATTCAGCCAGAACAAGAAATGCAGATGATATCTCCTTTAAAAAAAAATCAACCCCTAGCAATTAAAATGAAACAATGAGTCTAAAATATTTTCAGCCTCTCAAATTGTTGTTACAATAACAACACTTTAAGTAGCAAACTACAGCATACATCCTAATCCATTGCTTGTATAAACACAAGCTATTGTAATCTAGGTAGGAATTCAACTACTTGTATCAAGAAGACTATTCAGACACCATGTAACAACCTAGCATTCAAAAAAGGGGGAGGTGGGAGAAATAGACCTGGGCTTTTTTTTAAAAAAAAAAAAAGATTGTTCTCATTGCAATGTTATTTTTTAAAGTATTCATGCACACTGAAAAACATTTCAATAGTGAGTGTTAAAAAGCAAAACAATGAACCCAAATCTGATCTTGTAGTAATAACCATCATTAAAAACAAGGTGACATTTCACTCCATTTCTGAGCTGTAGGCAGAAAATGGGTAGGTGGGGTTGTTTAGAAAGCACTTCATAAACGGAAATAGCTTGGGGCAGAGTCCCTCATAATGCTGTAGCTAGGGAAACAACCTGTTAATATATATGTATACATTGAAAACACATAGACGACATTAAGCTGCAGGATTAGTAAACTTCGGACATGATTTTCCAACATTTGTGCAACGATCCTTTTAAAAACACTAAGTGATGTTTGCAAGACTGTTTCAAACGCCCAGAACATCAGGTGGCTTGAAGCAACAGCCACTCAGGGACTCACAGTTCCCAGGGTCAGGGGTGAGATGTGAGCCTGTCTGGCTGGAAAGAATGTTTCTAATCTCAGCTATTGAGCAGTGCTGTGAGAGACTCAAGGTCATCCTTTGCTACACAGTGAGTTCTTGACCTGGGATACATCACACCCTGTTTAAAAAATCAAAAGCTAAAACTAAAACAAGCAACAATGAAAAAAACTGGTGTATCAATTTTGCAGCTTGGGCCTAGGGTCAGGGTATCTGCTGCTGAAATCCTCTTTCCCCTCCGGCTCTTAGCAGACTCGGATCGTCTTATCCACTCCTGCCTTCTCCCTTGGTTCAAGTCTGTGCCCAGCGTTTCCCCTGCTTGTAAGGGCACTGGTCATATCGGCTTAGGGTGTGCACCTAAGGCCTCATTTAAGTTCTGTAAAACCCTATCTCTAAATGGGTCACATTCTGAGGGACTGGAACCTAGGGCTCCAATTTATCTACTCAGGAGGACAAAATTCAGTAGCAAATATGCAAATAAAATAAGTCTCCTTCCAGGGAGAAATTTTTAAAAGATTCGAAAAGTATGAGTCTGTGTTTTCTAATATAGTCTTAAGCAGCATTGAATGATTCTTCTCTGTGAAAAATGAGAAAATTAGCACTTCTACAATTTTCCCTCTCTCTTTTTCCCTCGGGGATGTTAGCAATTTTACTGTGTTGATATTTATATTATTTAAGTTCTCTGGCATAACAGTATAAATTCATATCATTTTTCAACCATGGCTTTCTATTTGTTGAAAGCATTTTATTTAAGAATATTTTGTTTAGATGCTTCTCTTTGTTTTATTTTAGTTAAGCTGATTGAATACTAATCGACAGACTCTTTCCAAGGCATTTGTACCGGTAGAATTTTATGTATTGGTTCACCGTACGGTGAACTTAATTTCAACAGCAGTTAATCAATTCTTTTAAACACAAGGTTCATATACGTTCTAACCTGTAGCCCATGGACCACATGCTCCCTGCTATAGCTGACAGTTAATCTATGTGACCCAACACAGAATCTTAAACTTGTTTAAATATCACAAGGGTTGGGCATGTATGTAGCTAGGGTGGTAGAATGCTGGCCAGGGTGATGCCCTGGGTTCTACCCTCAACACTGTGTAAATACATAAGCTGGGCATAGTAGATATTTCCATAATCTCAGTTTGTCTATATTTCTACCTAAGAGGAGGAAGCAAGAGGATCAGAAGCTCAAGGCCATAGTGAGTTCTTAGAGAGCCTGTCTCAAAAAGCAAAGCTAAAACAAGGGAACAAAAGCCAATGAGACTTCGTCTGGTTCTCCAGCCTCAACTCTGTAAATAACTACATGCTGTTCCCAGCATCATAATGTTGTACATGCTATATAAATCACACATCTCTGTGTTTTAAATAACTTGAAAATACATTATTCCTGCCTTAGACTTGTGTATAAAATATGCAGCCGCCTAAGATCCCACTCTTTTCACGTGCTACTGCAGACACTGCTCTCACTTTGTCTAACTTGGACTGCATCTTCTCTGCTCGCACTATGATCCCGGTTGGCTGGCTCACAGCTGAATGGCTTTCTCTGGTCATGAAACCAAAGCGGAGTTCTTCTATTTTGCTTTCTGACATTTGCCTTTTGCTATTTCATTTGTTACTGTTGCTACTATTAGTGTATTTATTTGTGTGTGTGTGTGTGTGTTATATGTGTGTTGTATGATGTGCTTGTATACATGAGTGAGCGGGTACGGGGTGGGTGTTGTAGGATGTGTATGTGTGTGTGATGGGAGTGTATGTGTGAGTGTGTGTGTGTGCCTTGGCACACGTGGAGGTCAGAAGACAATTTGAGGGGGTTAATTCTCTCCCACTTTCTTAAGGCAGAGAGCCTTAAGCAAGCAGAGATGGTTGTTTCTGCCCGGCTGCCAATAGCTGGCCCAGTTCTCCCGGCTCTCTGTGGGATGGCTGAAATTACAGATGGACACCGCCACATGGGCTTTTTACATTGGTTCCAGGGGACAAGCTCCGCTTTCCAGCCTCATCTGTGTAAAAAGCATTTCCACCCACCGAACCATCTCCGGGCCTGAATGATTTTTTTTCCCTTTGTGTCTCCACAATGAGTGGTCAGGCAAACGGTGCTCAGGGCCTGTGTTGTCCCCCCTAGCAACACCTCGGGTTCTGCCTTAGGAACCGCTCACGTCGGACGCGTCTGCGCAGAAGTCTGCATGCAGAAGTCTGAAGTCAGCTTGACCTCTCTCCTTGAACTCAGCCTCTTCTTCCCTGGTTATTGCCAGAGCGATCATGCCTTCATTATTGGAACCTGGTAGGAACAGGCTATCATTCTTACCACCTCCTCTGTTTCCCCGGAGTGTGGTTTGCCCTTTCGCTCCAGCGAACGGCAGGAAAATGTGTCTTCTGTCCCACATGTGACTCCTCAGCAGAGACACCGTGACCCTGATGTTTAAATTGCCCCCTTCACTGAGGACCTTAATCTCTGTTCTTTAAAAGCAGCTTCCACTGTTATTTCAGCAAGCCTTTCTACTATGACAGCAGTGCAATTTTCGACTGCCTAATTTAGTTATTTTTTTGTTTGTAATTTGTTATTTCCATAATAGTGCAGTTTTTTGTCAATTTTCTGAGCGCCGTGAATTCTCCTAATGCTGTGCTATGTTGGTTGTCTCGTTTCTTGTTGATCCGGTTTTCATGGAGTGTGGGATGCTAATGTTTTCTAGTGCCACACGAAGCAGAAGTTCTCCATATTTTTTGAGATGTATTGTATGCCGAGTCTTTTTGTTACAACTGTCGGCCAGCTCCCAATTAACAGCACAGTTATTATTCATTTTAAAGGCTCAACCAATAGCTTCGGCTTGTTACTAGCTAGCTCATATAACTTAAACTAAGCCATATTTCTTCTCTGTGCTCTACCACGTGGCAGCATGGCAGGTCCACTTGTTTCTCTCTACCCTCCTGGTGACTCTGCCCTTGCCCCTCTCTTTCAGTTTGCAAGTCCCGCCCAACCTCTAGCTGCTCAGTTATTGGCCAGTCAGCCCTTTATTAACCAATGAGAGCTATGCATATTCCCCGGGCACAAAAGGATGGTTCCACAGCAAAGTATTTCTTCCTATTTTGGTTTTCCTTCATCTTTTGTAAACGATGTTCTTCTTCTTCCTTCCCTCCTCTTTTTCTTTTTTTCTCTCGTTTCCCTCCCATGTTCCTTCCTTTCCTGAGGATGGAATTGTGTGAGAATTACGCTCCCTCAGCCGGCACATGGGTTCTTTGCTTTCTGTTTCCTGGCTCCTTCTTGTAGAATCTGATATTTGTTTTGTCCCTTCTCTGAAATAATGGCTGTAGTGTGACAAGACTATAACCTTCTCAAGAGATGAAGACATAGCTTTTCAGGGTGGAAAACAACATAGATGTAACATCTGAGAGATGTGGTGAGCCAGGAGACGATCTGAGCTAGTGAAAGTGCCTTGGGGTTAGTAAGTACAGGCCAAGAGGTCTGTCCCTGGACAGTCTGCTCATGCCTTCACAGATAGGCTCACCTCTCCTCTATGTGGCTTCTGACCTGGTGTGGTTAGCTTACCCCGCCACCAACAGAGGCAGAATTATTTCCTTGTAGTTCATTACATGAAATGGAAACTCTTTCTTATTGATTTCTAGAAGATTTCGGGGAGGGGAGAGATGAGCAGATTTTCAACTAGCTACTGTTTATTTAGTCAAGAATTAGGATGGACCAATTGTGCAGCTGGCATAGCTAAAGCTGTTCCATGTAATTATTTAAATGAGTGAAGAAGCAAAGAAGATCCAAGTTTTCAATTGCAGAAGATTGCATCGATAAAGTAGAATAGACCTTTATAGTTGGGCATTAGTCATGAAAATATGTTTTAATTCAAATGAGAAAATAAAGTTTGCACAATATATTAAACAGAGGATCAAACCATATGTACAATATGATCTACTTATGCTTGGATGACAAATCTAACCAAATAGAATAAATCAGTGTACACAGTTTTAAGTCCTGAAGTCCCCACAGAGTTGATGGCCATTATTCTCGGCAGTTACTTCACCCCTTGAAAGTCTGATTTCAGCCAAAGGGAAACTGCTTGGAGCATTTGAAGAAAGAAATGTGCTTAGAGGATTCCTTCCTGAGAATTGGAGAGATGGTTCAGTGGTTAAGAGCACTAACCGCCCTTCCTGAGGACCTGGTTTCGCGTCCCAGCATCCACATAGTGCTCACAACCACCTGTAACTCTAGTTTGCAGGAATTTAATGCCCTCTTCTGGCCTCCATGGACACCAGACATACATGTGGCATGCTGGCATGCATATAAGCAAAACATCCATAAGTATTTAAATAATATATTTTTTAGTTAAAAAAAAAAAAGAGAATTCCTCACAGGGTACATTGAAACCTAAGAAGTAGTGACTGGAAGACTTAATAGCAAAAAGCAGAGAGCCCCACCTCTGAGATTTAAAACAAAAGGCATCAAACTGGGGGAATTAGAGGGGAAGAAGGGGCCCAGTGGGAATGAGAGGAGGATAGCAGGCACCAGAGGGAGGCGCATGTGACCACAGTGCCTATATACCTTTCTGAATATATTAAAGAATACATCTATAAAATCACAACGAGATCTAACACCAACAGAAACAGACAGAATGGAACATCATGCCCAGTTTGGGGGCTGGGTTTCCTGTGAAAGTGGCCACAGCTAGAAAACACAGTACCCTGCCTTCAGCTGGTGCTACCTTGCCATTGGAAGGCACTACCTTCTCAACCCAGAAGAAGACAGTTCCTGCTATAAGGAATTAAAGAGAAAGGGTTCAGAGGTGGGTGTGAAGGCAAGTAGGCTCCAGCCAACACATTTCCCATGAGTCCCAGGTCAGGGCCCATTGGAGAAATCACAGGTATAAGGAAAGATCAGGACTTGCCCAGGAAGGGATTAAAAACTGTTTGGATTGATGTGGGCCATCGCCAGGGGATTACCCAGCCAGAGACCAGGAGAAGGAGTTCAGGCAAAGGCTGATGGTGACTCAGAGGCCACGAGAAGAAAGAGGCATTGCTCACTCTGGTTCGTACAGCTTACCCATGCCCTGCTCCCACTGACTCATAGAATTTACAGGTGTGCTGTCAGCTCCACGGTCAGGAGTTCCCGCCATCCCTCCTCCACTTACAAACCTCCTGGGCACCGAACAACCACCGCACGTGGAAAAGTTTCTCAGACAGAGGCTGTGAGAACAAACCCGTGAGAACTTCCTGGTGCCCCTGAAAATCGTGGCAACCCTAGTTTTGGGATTTCTTTGCAATCTGCCTCATCCCCTTTTCTCTTCCCTTTCTTTACAACTGCCGAATGAAGTGTGGGATCATAGCCGCCAAACAGCCTCCTTATTAGCATCAGAACTATAGTCAAAACACATTATGCTTGGCTAATACATTTATTTTTATGTAATGGAAATGCCATCAAAGCACAGTTAATCGGAATTGAATTAAATCATAATTGGAGCTCTTGTGCACAAGGAAGAGAAATTATTCTCTATTGTGGCAGATGGAAAATGCACCCGTTGTAATTTACTTTTTAAGCAAAAAGCCGTTTTTACTCAGAGGAGTGCATCCCGGCGGCACCGGATTCCAGTGCCATCAATGTTAAGACGCCTTGTGTCCGTGGCTCTTCCAGTGGAGAGGGATGAGAAAAACACTTTCATCTGAGGCAAGAGCCTGCCCAGCCATGAGACCTCTGCCCCTCTCTGTGAGAGGAAAGTGTTCCTGCCTGCACACCAAGGAAATTCTGTAGGCAATGAAATGATGCAATGGACATGCTAGTCTCGAGATCGCTCAGAGGAGACAGGTGTTTAAAACCAGGTCCCACTTTGGCGCTGTGACCGGTCTATTCTTTCAGCCATGCTTGGCGTGAAGAGTGCAGGAAATGTCTTCTAAAATGAGAGATACCTGCGCCTTCCCACACTCACATCAGTAAGCTCTCCAAAGCCATGCCTGAGACTTTAGGGTTCTCTGGAAGTTCCCTGCGTTCCACCCACACCTGGTCTGAGCACTGCTCAGCTCGCCCTCGATATCCTCCATGGTAAAGAGAGAAACCATGCCCGTGTTGATTTCCAATGGACCCAAATGAAACCATGTAAGCTTCCTGCTTCCTGGTAGCACTAGAGACCCTTCATATAAAAATATGATGGCTCAAACCCAGATCAAGCAAGTGCAGGCCTGTACACGTGTGCCCTTGTATACACACACACACACACACGCTGACATCCTTCTGGGAAAATCTGTGCCACCAAACCACAGACCTCTTCCTCTGTGCTTCACCTTGGTGTCTCCAGAAAGATGTTTGACCTCAGCTCTAGAGACTCCATCTACCCAAAGTGCTTTATAGATAATTCTTCTCCTCCTTTATCATCCATAAAGAGTGAGTGAGAATCTTGAGCATTACCCTGCAAAGAGGGTCAAAATCGTGTACCAGGGAGTGAACCAAACACGTCCCATAACCCAGAATGGCCCTAGGCAAATGTTGCTCCAGCCTTGTGTTCCCAGACTTCTTAGCCGACATCACACAGAGCAGAAAGAAAATCAATAGAGGCCCCTGACTCCAGGGTCCTCGGAGGCTTTGCAGCTCTGAATTTTGTTCAAGAGCGAGACCAGCCGGAGCTGGCGAAGGATACCGTAGGATGTGTTTTTACTTCCACAGCTCTTACTGTGTCTGAATTTGAGCCTCGAACTAAGCCCTCCTTATTTTTCAGGTGAGGAAAGTGAGAGTCAGAGAACTCGGTCCACCTGTGGCGCTGCATGTGGTAGAGTCGGGGCAGCAACTATGCCGACATTTGCACATCCCTTCGGTCTTGGGGCTCTGTATTCTTCCCCGAGCAGCTCTTACTAACAAGGGTACATTTTGATAAATAAGCTGTTTCACTTCTCACCGCTAGTTCTGTCATTGGCTTTGAAAGGTCTCAAAGCATAGTGCAGCCTGACCTTGAACTTGAATTTCTTCTTTTGTCTTTCAAGTGCTGGGACTTGTGTGTGCCACACAGTGATAGTGGGTTTTTTAAAGCGGTCTTGTTACGCAAATATCATAGAAAGCACTTACACAAACTAATATGCCCGTAATGTAGATGAGCCTACATTATATCAAATGCTTTGAAGCAGCACATACATGACTGCATGTGCACCTAGAACAGAAGAACAGGAAGTACAGTGTGGGGGAAAGAGAACGCTCATCAGAAAGGAGCATCCTGTACCCACACTCCAGCCGCAGGCACTCACTGTGGGGCAAAGGCCAGACAAGTTGACAGAGAACCCTTCCTCAGGGAGAAGAACAAGATTAGGAGAAGATCGTGGCTTTAGAGTCCCAGCCCTTTTGGGTTTATTCATAGTTCCATTCCCACGCTTCCCAGATGTATGTCCTTGGGCAACAGAACTAGCTCCGGGAGGCTGATAACCCATGTACCAAATGTCAGCAGTGATAACGTTTGCCTCATGGGCTGTGTAATGGATAGCAAAATATTAGAGTTCTTAGCACAGTGCCTAGCATGTAGCAGGTACTCAGTAAGAAATCACTGAAGCAGAGGGTAACTGCGTAGCAACAGCAGTGGCAACATTAAAATGCCAAACATAAACATCATGCTTGGCAGCAGATAGAAGTCCAGTAAATCCATCTCCTCCAAAACAAAGACCTGCAGGCTTCTGCAACCTCAGCCTCTGCATGTCTGGAGTCCAGTGCTAGCTGTTCCCCTTTCCTAGCAATGTGATTTGAAGGGTCTTGCTGCTGTCTCTCTGGACTCTAGCTTTTCCTTCCCTAAACTTAAGGAGTCAGGTATCTACCCAAAGACTCCAAGCCAACCCACCTCAGAGATACTTGCATCAGCAGCTGTTATAGATCCAGCCTGCATTTGAGACAGTGGAAGAATGGGTGGGAATAAGTAGTATACATGCACAATGGACATTTGTTCAGCCATAGAGCAGAACAATTACATCATCCACAAGAAAAATGGGCACAACAGGAGGTAATCATATGAAGAGTCTTAGACCAGTCTCAGAAAGACAAATGTCACATGTTCCTAGATTTCTAGATTGATTTTAAAAACTGTGTGTCTATGATCTGGAAATAGAACTAAAACTACCTAATAGTACAAAGGGAATTATTGAGAGAGGAAGGAGAAAAGGAAGGAGAAGGTGGAGGGGTATGCAGAGGAATATGTTCGATGCACATTACATACTTATATGAAAACTTTAAAATTAATTTCTAAAGTAAAACATAAGAGGGGAGAGAAGCCACAGGTCTTCAGCCTTTGACACTGAAGTGTCCCTGTGTATAACCGGTATCAGTCCACATGTGCCAATGGAGGAGATGGATTTGTATTCTGTACCATTATCTCCAAGCCCCCAACAGTCAGGGGTTGTACCTGCAGTCTGCTGGGGTCCACAGAACTTGTCAGATTGCCTTCTAGCCATGCGTCAGCTCGTAATACAACCGTGAAGGGAGGGGGCCTGATGTGAGCCTGTTTGAAACGGTGATTCGGTGGGTGGCCTCTCCCCGTCAAAAAGCAAAATCCATGTGTGGTAGGCAGGGAGGGGGGAAGGCATGTGGGAATTTTTAAACAAATACATAAAAAGCATTTGAGCTAGCAAATGGATTTCTTAAATCCAGAGTGATTTTTTTAACGTTTGATGGTAGAGGCTCAATTCCCTGAGCTGATTTCAGTGGCCATGTTTTAAGCACAAATCTCCAAGAGTATAAAAAATTGTAACCAGACAACAACAAAGTAAACAGGCCTGATTTTTGAGTGAGCTCAAAAATAGTACGACCAGGTCCCACCATCGCACGTGACCTTCAGGTTAATCCTTGAACCCACACTCTCCCGGTGTCCCAACTCCAGCCCCTGCCAGCACCCTTTCCTCTACCTCGGTGACCTGGCTTCAGTCTCTCCCACAGAGCCCCTGCCTAAGGCCCTCAACCTCCGTGCTCCTCACCATCTCTGGGGCAGTCAGAAGGGGAGTGACGGAAGTCTCCTTGCTCTGTGGGAAAGGCCAGTTCTTCACCCTCCATGGCTTTTTCGGGGTGGTTTACCAATGAAGTAAGTGATGAGGAGCCAGGGAAGAAACAGAATCCGAGGACAGTAAACTGACCCTGGAGAACAGAGGGGGCCAAGGCTCTGGGGACATAACTGTACTACAAAGTAATTGCTTCAAAACCGTGAACACCTGATTTGGATCCCCAAGAACCACATACAAAAGAATCCAGCAGAATGATATAGCTTGCACCCCCAGAACTAAGGAGGCTGATGAACAGTCCTGAGGTGTGGTGGTCTTCCAGCATACTCTTGTTGAGTTCCAGTCAGTCAAAGATCTTATCTCAAAAAAATACAAGGTAGATCTTTCCATTTTCTGATATCTACCTGACAGCGGGGAAACCAGCAGAGGACCAAACTAGGCCCTCTGAATGTGGGTGACAGTTGTCTGGCTGGGACAGACTGTGGGGCCACTGGCAGGGAGACCAGGATTTATCCCTGCTGCTTGTACTGACTTTTTGTAGCCTTTTCTCTTTGGAGGAATACCTTGCTCAGCCTAGATACAGTAGGGAGGGCCTAAGTCCTGCCTCAAAGCAGCGTGCTAGACTCTGTTGACTGCCCAAGGGAAGCCTTACCCCTCTAGGAGAGTGGATGGGGTGAGAGGGAGAGGGAGAGGTAGAGGGAGTGGGAACTGGGATTGGTATATAAAATGAGAAAAGATAGTTGCTTTTAAAAAGAAAATTTTTAAAACAAGGTAACCAGAGGCACCTGAGCAATAACAGTATGTGTGTCCTACGCGCAGAGAGAGAGAGAGAGAGAGAGAGAGAGAGAGAGAGAGAGAGAGAGA
>JABTXL010000611.1:3441798-3465136 GCA_025134845.1 Neodon shergylaensis | reverse complement strand
GAGAGAGAGAGAGAGAGAGAGAGAGAGAGAGAGAGAGAGAGAGAGAGGCAAAGGGAAAAATAATCTGGCCCACTTAGAATTTCGACAAGGCTGCCCTCTTGGGCATTATGTAATTTCTTGAATTGATGTATATGCTGCCTCATTCTAGAAAGAGTTTGGGGAAAGTTACCCAAAAGAGGGCATTCTCTGTGAACTTAAATATAAAAATAAAAAATATTAAGAAAAGGACAGCCGAGAGGAGATAGAAACAGTTCGTTTAGCTGAGATAAGAGAAAACAAATGTGTGGGATGCAGGCCTCAGAACTGGAGCAAGCTGGAAAATGAAAGAATACGACCTCTGGGGGCGGGGCTCCCTAGGGAAGTCGGAGAGCAGGAAGCCCTTCCTATGGAACCCAGCCTCTTCCCATCTGCAGAACAAAGAATTCCCAAGGCTTTAACTACTCACCTCCTCTGAATTAGGAAGTTCAGTGCAAGCATAAAATGGTTTCAGGTAGCACTGCTCCCAGAGAGCTAGAGTTAGAAGCAAAGTCTTGATCCTTCAGGGCCACCCAGGGCTGATACTGTGGTATCAAAGCAGTCGGGAGGCAGGATGCACTTGGACCAAAACGTTGTTTCCAACTGGCCCTTCACTGACATATAAACTTACGTGTAAACAGAGGAAGTTTGCTTGCTTTGCGAGGGAGGGGAAACTCGAGTTTAGATAATAGGGAAACAAAACATCTTCAGGTGTTGCTTATACGGGTGACTCGTCGAAATATCAAAGTTTAAAAAATAATTACAAAAACTTCACTTTTTATTTCTGCACCTTCAAGAAAAAAAATGTGCCATGTTGATATACTAGGTGGCTTCATTCATCTCCTGGTGTATGACTGGCCACCCCTAGAGACATAAGCAATACTGAACAAGCCTTATTTTGGGCCCCATGTAAGCTTTGTTCTGAAGTCCATCCTCTGCTAAGCATGATTCTAGTATAGAGGGAGACTTGGGCGGCAGACAGGTAGAACTTCACCGCATGCTATCAAGTGGGGTCCCTATCTCTCCCCATCTCCGTTTGGCTGGGAAAGGCGAATCATTCCCGATGCTGTGTGATGCTGCCGGATGGTTAGGAGCAATTGCTGCTCTTAGAGAGGACCCAAAGCACCCTCACAACTTCCTGAACTCCAGTTCCAAGGGATTAGACGCCCTCTTCTGGCCTCTATGGGTACTACACATGTGAGGCCGCATGTGCCAACCATGCAAGCAAAACATACACATTAAAACAATAAATAAATCTGTAAAAAGAAAAGAAATAGATTCTGTTAGAAAGGCTGGCGATTTGGCTCCGAAGTAAGGTAGTTGCCTAGCAAGCACAAAGCCCTGGATGTATGTAGTCCTCAACTTGGGGTGAGGGTGTGTATGCTACCAACAATGAAAACGGTAGCCAAACAGCGTACAAAACACCCTTGATCACTGAACCACTGCTCCCGTGAGCATCCTCATGACTCAGTGGTTTGTGAGCCTTGCATGAGGGTGTTATATAGATGTTGATTTATGGCTGAACACTCCATAGACACGGATTCCCTGCCCTTTGACCAGCTGCGACTCAGATACCACTCTAGTGACTGAGAGCTACACTAACCCATGAATCTTAGAACTCTTACCCTGATAAAACTTTAGTTTTCGTATCGCAAAGCAGTTAGTGTGGGCAAGGAAATTCAGTTTTCAGAGACCCCCAGTGTTACCCATCTTAGGGCAGCACACCCCACCGCTGTGGAGCCTCTAGGCTGAAGAGGTTAAGATCTCAAGGCAGAGGTTTCCAGAAGAGAAGGCAGGAAGTGGCATGCATCTCGTCCCCCACATCCCATTGGCTAGATCCAGTCATGTGAGCACTCCCCGCCACAAGGATTGCTAGGAACTGGCCGGACTTGTGCTCTTGGTGGTCTCTAGCTGTTTGGGACCTTAGCTTGTCTTTGGCGCCGCTTTCCCCTTGCTTTCCAGTTATCCTGCGGGTCTCCGCGGCCCTGATGTCTTTCACCCATCAGCCGTGCAGCCTACCATGATGGCCTTTTGAATGAAACTGATATGAAAACAGGGAAAACACAACTTAAGCCTAGACCTCGCTGGGTAGCTAGTCCTCGTGGTCCTCAGTTCCTTCTGACCCTGCCAAGCTGTTCTAAGGACCAATCACCCTCTGCCTTCGAAGGAATCTCAGAGTAGTGTGCACAATTGTTCTGCCATCATTAATGACACAGACACCTCTAGAAGCAGGCACAGGTGGGCGATGAGGAACGGAGGTGCAAATGGAGTTTGCACACACCCTTCCCCTAACAGCAGGTAAACATGCTAATTGCGTGTTAACCAAAGTGACTTCCCAGCTTCACAGCTCTTCATCCTTCTGGCTGAAGGAAATAAGGCAGGTGGCTTCCAGGACAATAGTCTCATCAGCCACCCTTCCTGAAGTACCTCTCCTCCCCACCAGGACCTGATACCCACCTAGCATCACATTGACCAACTCTGCCCCTGGGCGCAAGTCATATAGCCCTAGCTACTTCCTGACCTGCCTCTGTTTCCTGTCTCTGAGATGGGAAACCAGCATGACCTCCCAGAGATTTTGTGAGGAATTAGGTAGGAAAATCTGTGAAGCACGTTCCGGGTAGGGTTCATGATGTGCTTGTGAATAAGGATTCCTAGAAAAAAGCTGTGGCTACAAAGGCTGATGACAGATTGGTGTGGAAATACTGAACCGGTGCAGGGCCGGAGCCTGAATACAATGTATCTTGTGCAATCTTTAGCCGGGCAGTTATCACTTGCCCACCTCGGTGTTACCTTCCATCGCATGATTAACAGATAAACATCCTTTGGAATATATTCACCTAACAAAACCCTAGTTTTTCACCAAGCAGAGTGCTGGGGATGCTGTCAGATTCCATCTGATACCTACAGTAGAGTTCTTTCCATTTTGTTACAGGCCACCAGCTACTGTCCCCACTGATGTGTTTGTAAAAGGGTCTTGATTTACAGCTTATTTGTTGTTACTATAAAAAGTTCATGAAATTGCTGCCTCACTGGAGCATAGAGCTTGAGGTGCCTACATCTGTTTTTAGATGGCCATGGTCCCTCATATTTGGCCCCAGAATAAATTCCCTTATCCCTTTTGAGGTTAGAGTTGTATTTTTACATCAGTGTGACCCAAATGATTATCATCATCTCCACACAGCTTGTCTAATTCAAATGGTTCTGCCTGGATATGACGTTAGAAGGCAGAAACAAAAACAAAACAAACAAGAAACTAGTTTCTGTGACTCATGTATCCACCTGCCCCTGATAGAGCATGTGCCAGCATTAGACACTGAGTGATACCCTATGACCCAAACTTACCCAGAAAGCCCATCTACGTGGCACACCTCACAAGCTGTTCTGTGAGCCTGCCTTTTATTGGTTGTTTTTTCAGCTGTCTTCAGACATAACTCCCCTCCTACACAACTATGTCCTGTGTTTGGAGACTGTGATAGCTTTACTGTTGCTATGATAAGATGCCTAAACAAAGGCAATGTGAGGGGAAGTCTCCTTTCCCCTCACAGTCCCAGGACGCAGTTCTGTTATAACAGCAAAATAACAGCACCTTTATGTCTGGAACATGTCAGTTCCCAGGGAATGGTGCACAGCAGTGAGGAATGGTGCACAGCAGTGAGGGATGGTGCACAGCAGATGGTGCACAGCAGTGAGGGATTGTGCACAGCAGTGAGGGATGGTTCACAGCAGTGAGGGAGGTGCACAGCAGTGAGGGATGGTGCACAGCAGTGATGGCTGTGGTGGCAATGTCTTAGCATATCTTTGAGGGGAAAAGTGCTGTTCACTGTTCTTGTAAAACCCACGGCACTTAATGAAGACCAATAAGAAAATTGAATAAACACTTGGTAGCGATGGTGATGATGATGCTGAATCTTGGTGACGGTGATGATGATGGTGATAGGGATGGTTATAGTAACTGTGATGGTGGTGAGGATGATGACAATGAGTATTAGCAACTAAAAAGACTTCACCTATTTTGTGCTCTCTCTCTATACTTTTAAGAAAAATGTATTGCCTGCTGTGCAAATAACTATGCAAAAATAAACTCATTTAGTATCCTGTCCTAACCCTGCAGCCCAGTCATTATCTCCATTTCGTAAGGGGGGAAATTGGAGCACGCGCAGAGAGGTCAGGTCACTTGTCAGAGGCCAGTCACGGGTGTGGCATCCATCTACTCCACATAATTCCTGCACCTCCTTGAACACGGCTAAGACAAACCAGCTCCATTCCTGAGAGTTGCTCAAGGGACATGGTCCTCAGAGTCTGAAAAATTGTTCAAAATAACAGAAGACTGATGAATCCCGGCCCTGCTCAAAAGCTTGCCTTCCATGTAGCCTCGGGCCAAGAGTAATCACCTCACATTTTTGGCTTCGTTCATCACTAAGCACAAATTTACACTTACCTCCACACAAGGGTGCTGGGAAGATTAATCGGATGCGGCAGAAGTGCTTTTAAGATGAAAAATGTGGATTATTTGTATCATTATTTTAATAGCCCTGGACTTTGTTATCCCCAGTCTTCACGGATGTGGGGAGCAGGGAAGATGGAGATTGGTGAGCTTCATTTTCTCCAGCCTGGTCCTCTGAGCAGAGCAAAGGAAACACAGTCCCCAAAGGCCTGAGGGTTAGGTGGATCCTCTCTAGCCCAACCTGAGTATGCATGCTACCCCAGGGCTAACAGCTACTGCAGCCGTTTAAGAGGCTAGAACCTCAGAACAGCCATTTTACCAAATGATTCCACAGCGGTAAAATGAGCAGCCAGGGCCGGACAGAGAGCTTTGCTGTCTCTGTGGATCGAGCCCAGCAAAGGGTCTCACGTATAGTGGGGCTCAATAAAGGTGTGTTGAAAGAGGGAGTAGGTGAGCGAGTGAGTGCAAGGATGAGTAAACAAGCAACAACAGGAAGCCATCCAGTAGAGAAAACACCCAGGAGTCTTTCCTGGTAAAAAGCAGGCATCATCCTGCTAGAATAGACCCTGAATTCCACAATCCCATCCGGAAGGCAGTCAGAACCTAAGAGAAGCTTTGAGTTCGCCCTTAGTCACAGTCCCAGGATGCTGGGCTCTGATAGATGACTAGCATTTGCTGTGAGGAATTGGGTTCAGTGGGAGGCAGGCGGACAGGGAAGACAGCATGTAGCTAGACCCTAATGAGGAACACCTCCAAGGGGTGTGTAAGGAAGTCTCTTGCTTCGGAGAGGGAAGTGTGTGGAGGGGGGTTGAGGAGGCTGGTTACTGCTGTGTCAGCAATCCGACCTCACTCCTGTTAGTACCGTGACTACTGTGACAACGGGAAGAAGAGTCAGTATGCCGGTGTGCATGCCCAGTCTGCAGGACACGGCATTGCTGGCAGGATGGCCAGTAGAAGCCAACTAAACTTCCAAAGATGACGATGACGGGGGTATTGCTTCTCTCCACAATGAGGCAGAGGCATGCTCTATGCCAGCAGGGGCAGCAGACAACCTGGAGAGAATTCCAAAGTGCCTTGAATATCATGCTCACATTCAGGAATTTGGAACGCTTCCCGAACTCTGTCCTTGCATGGTTCAATTTACTGTTTCAAGCAAAGTCTTTCTCCTCCTAAGGCTCTCTTTCCTCTGCCAGGCCTGAGGGCATGCTCATAAAATGTAAAATCTGTTTAAATAATTAAACCTGTGGGCAAGAGCTGTGGTCAGGGTGGAGGACACCAGCCTGTGACACTGTAAATCACTGCCAGGGTTGGGACTTGGCATAGCCCAGCTGAGTCTAGGAAGGCGGACACACAGCCAGCCTGTGGCCTGTGGAGGAACTGCAGAGTCAGCATCTCACACTTGGTTTGGGACGAATTATGGCTCTTAGCTAGGGACAATGTGCGGCCCTCCTTCTGACAGATGATACAAGGCTGTGCCACACCTCTGCACCTCTTCAGCACCAGATTGGCTTCTTCTCAGACAAGCAGTAAGGGGTAAGGACAGAAATCTGCATAGGACAGCTTCCTGTTAGAAAGGGCCCTCGGGTTCCAGTCAGGCCTAGGCCCTCCCACCCTGGAGGAGCACAAAACCCGCAGGGTCTGTGGAGTGCAGAGGATACAAAAGAGAGACCAGGCCCAGTGCTGCTTGCCTTCCCCCAGAGACTCCCAACTACTCCCTGCATCCAGATTGATCTGACTGTGTTCTGCGCTCTTCATATACATCATTGAAATCTATTCTTTTTATCTAAGTTGTTCTGTTCACCAATAAAGACTCGAGAGGCAGATGTGCGGGTGAAAACCTGCTAGCTCAGGGAAGCCAAAACACAACCAACTGATCTTCATTTTTGGATGAAAATCTAGCAAGATAGCATCTATCTTTCCACCTGCTCCAAACCAAAAAGGATTGAAAATCTCTAAGTCCTTCCCTATTCCTTCTTGTGTGTCTTTTTTTCCATCTTCCTCTGTCCTCCATGCTCTTTGGCTAATTCCTGTCAGCTAGTCACTGGCTCCACCCCCTGATCCAAAGTCAATTGTATCAACAGAGGCCCAGAGTTTCACAGTATGACCCCATATCCCAAAACAGCAATCAGTAGACATGCATATCAAATAGCCAATTCAACCACTCGATGAATCTGAGAAAGTTATTCAGCCTCTCTCTGCCTCAGTCTCCTCATCTTTAAAATGAGGTCTTTAGGTAGAGATGTAGCTGGGTTGGTAGACAGCTTGCCTGTCATGCATGAAAGCCTGGGTTCAGTCCCAGAACCAAAACCCTGTGAACCAATCAAATACCTGTAATCCCAGCACAAGAAGTAGAGTCAGAGGATGAAAATTTGTAGGTCATCTTTAGAGGTCATCCTGGGATAAATAAGACTGTCTAACAGAGAAGCAGAAATGAAAGAAATGCAAAATGTGATCCCTTAAGCTGAAAAGGTTGTTGTAAGGCTTTCATACATGTCCGTCACTGTATGTCAATCATTTAGAGTCCTTCCTGGTTCATGGGGAGAAACTGCATAAATGCCAATGACCATTCAGTTAACAAATACTTACTGACTGTGTGTATGCCAAGTTCTAGGGTGCACGCCTTTTTCATAACCTCATTCATTCATCCACTTATTAAGTCTTAAGAGCAGCTTCTGGGTCTGGAGAAAGGTCTCAGTGGTTAAGAGCAATGTCTGCTCTTCCAGAGACCTGGGGTTCAATTCCCAGTACCCACATAGCAGCTCACGACTGTCTAGAACTCCAGCCCTAGAGGGTACAATCTCCTCTTCTGGTGTCTTTAGGAATCAAGACCACAAGTGGTGCACAGAAATACCATGTGAGGGATTTCTTCTATATCATCCCTTGACTTGTTCTAGAGATGCTTCTGACCTAGGACCTTGAATTCGGCGTCAGGTGACGGTCTCGGATCTATTTGATTAGTGCTCCCTGTATTTGATGCCAGGGCTGCCATTACCATACGTCACCAACTAGGTGGCTTAAACAAAGAAGTGGATTTCCTCTTGTCTCTGGAGACTGCACAAAAATCAAGGTGTTCTCAGGTTTGGTTTCCTCCAAGTGTTGTAGCAGGAGTCCATTCAGGTCGCTTCCCAAGCTTCTGGAGATTTGGCATCCATCTTTGACATCACGGAGGTCTTCGCCCCTGCTCCACCCTGCTCTCTGTCTTCATTGCTATGCAGGGTTCTCTATGTGTCTCCATAACCAAACTTGTCCTATTTATAAAAAAATCACACCAATTCAGTTAAGACTTGCCCCAGATACCACAATTTTAATCCAACTCTCGCTAGAAGACTGTATGGTCAAATATAGCCATTCTCCAAGGTACTGGAATTCAAATTCCATTACAAGCCTATCATAGGGAGTAATGCCACCCATCGGGTGGGCACTCTTGTGCACACCTTACAGCCAAGAGTTGTGTCTCCAGGTGTCGTGTCTACATAAACATCTGCATTGCCACTGAGAGAGACAGCTACCACCTCTGGAACTCAGCAGCCTTTGCTTCTTCCTGGGTTCCAGTTCAAGGGAACCCTGATTTCCTAGCACTGAGCGTCTAGCAGAGTTAAGAAGCTGGTAAGCTCCGGAGCAGCTCACCGCAGGGAAATGGACAATAATGCCATTAGTTGTTCGAGGAGCTAAAAATAGCCTGACACTGCCTAGCGGAGGGGGCCGCTGGGTGACACAGCCTGTCCCCAGCACACAGAGCAAGGAGTACATATAGCAGGCTCTGGCAGAGGATTCATAGGATAAAGTCAGAGGCAAAAAATCACAGAAAAGTTTGCCCTTAATGAGAAATGACCTTCATAACTCCATGTCTCCCCAGAGTTTCCTTCACAGATATTACATTTTTTCATATCTAATTCCATTCCATCTATCTTATCACTATTGTGGAAATGTTAATAAAGATGGTTTTGTTTAGGGCCTTTAATACAGTGTGTATATATACATATATTGGTACTAAACCTATAAGATGAATTTTCTGCCCCTGCTCTCCGTTCATATTCCCTTTGTTTTGGTGTGTGGGGGTCCTTATTGGTCATCTTAACATTTTTTAATATCCTGCAGGTTAGGCTGATACCCTGATCCTTTAAAAAAAAAAAACTCTGGGACCCCACTGGGGTGCTGGGCATAAGCCTTTCACCCCACCCAGGCTCAGGCCTGAAACCAGGATTTGCCAGCAGCCTTTCTGCCTCATCGTCTTGAGCAGGCATGAGGCATGTGTCCGCAGCTCTGAGTCCCCAGGGCGGTCACGCTATATACACTCCCTGGCCCTTCCCTCTCAGGTTTGCAGCAACCCTTATACAGAAGTTGGCATACCTAGCCACTGAGAGCATTTGGTTGTGTTTGGTTGGGTTGTGTCCTATGAGCTCAGCTTTGGCCTCAGCCATCCTGGTGTGTGGTGCCTGGGTAGCGTCAGCTCAGGCAACTCTCACGGTCTTCTCCCCTTTTATTCTCTGTCCTCCTCCAGAAGATGGCAATGTCCGTGGTGTAAGGTTGCCGTTACAGTGAGGAGGAACAAAATGCCCTTAGCACAGAGAAATGGTAGATTTGGTCCCCACTGTGGGGGTAACATCAGGGAAAACTAGTCTTTATCAGATATAAGCCCCTCCTTGTTTTTCTCTTTCAATACACAGCCTAGGTACTAGGGAGATGACCCAGAGTAGGATAAAGCGCTTACTCTGCAAGTATAAGGACTTGAGTTCAAAACTCCAGCAGCCACATGAAAGCCAGACATGGAGCTATGCACAGATAATCCCAAAATTTTACAGGTGGAGACAGCGGGAGACCCAGGGCTTGCTAACCACCTGTCTAGGCAAATTGGTGAGCTCCAGATTCCGTGAGAAACCTTGACTCAGATATAAGATGGGAAGCAATCAAAGACACCCAGCCTTGACCTCTGGCCTCCACACAGCTACTCGCAAGCTTGTGCACAGGCACACTGATTGCCTGATCTGATAGCACAAGGTAGAGACCAGGAAGTCCCTTAACCCCTAGGCGACAGAAAAGGAGGCTGAGCCTCCTGGAATGGCAGGAAGCTGGACCTGGAGGAGATCTGAGATGCTTGCCCGACCAAACATTGGCTTAGAAGGTAGGGGATCACCCAAAGTCAACACCAACACAACTTCCTCAGCATCTGCAGGGCCTACGTGACCCCTCAGGATTTTCAGATGCCAGCTATATCTCAGCATCACACGTATTTTAGTTTGTAATGAAGCTCCTCTTTTTAGGGAATATGACTGCAAAGTTTGCCATTAACACACTGGCAAAGTGTGAACTTACCTCAAACAAATGAACAAATGTCCCTCTAGCATCTCCTGAGGCCCTCGACCACTGCCCCAAGCCGGGCCACATGAAGACAGCCAAGTCTCCCTCTGGAGGCTTAGTTAGTGTCCCTTTGCGCCACCTACCTGGAACTTTTAGCTCGCAGGCTGCCTCCTTTGCCTCCTGGCAGCCTCCCTCAAACTCAGACTCAGTCAGGCTGGCCTTCCGCAGCATCTTATGTAAAAATAGCTTTCATTCCCCCCTCACCCTCCCCATCTTTCCTCACCTTCAAAACAGCTATAGGAGGATCCCTTTCTGCATGGTGTCTTTTCTCCACTGTGATATAATTTCTAGAAGGACCTAACTTGGGGCCTGGTTTGCTTGTTTCCTTATCACCTGACCCAATAATATCTGCTCAATAAGCTTTTGTTGAGGGAGTAAATGAATGAATGAATGGATGGATGGGTGGGTGGATGGATGGATGGATGGATGAGTCTGTAATGTATCCAGTTATGTTTTTATAAAACTTTCTTTCTGTGGAAGTGCAGATAGGGGAAAGACCCCTGGGAGGGCCTACATCTTGGATGCTTGAAGAAATAGGATCTTATTTTAGTCCTTCCTGGGTGTAGAGCCGGGGAGAGAGGTGGCGCTCCAGGACCTGGGACTAATCTAGGCAGTTTCCCAGTTGGGGGAAGTAGATGCTATAAGTTGGCTGCCGTGAATGCTCCCAGCAAGCCAAAGAAGCATTCCTCGTGTATGTTTTACACAGTACGAGATGCTCCTTGACCTAAGGATTCTTAGTTCTGTCTGCAACGGCCAGGCTAGAGATTTACAAGTCCCACAAAGCCCCGAGTTCAAAGCTCATCTCAGCCACCTCTTGGCCAGAGTGGTTCTCTTTGTTGTCGCCATAGTGAAGGTTTGATCAAATGAAACAATGTTTATAGGGTGTTGATCACAAGGCCAGGGACAGAGGAAGTTCTCAAAGTGTGGCTCTGGGCTGGATCTCCATGGGAACCCCAGCTCCTCTCCAGCCTGGCCGGGTGACCCTAGAAAGCTGCTTAGCTTCCTGCCACAGTTTCTTCATCCACAAAATGGATGGGCACTGTTCCTGCTTGCTAGGGTCATGGCACCTGCATGAGTTAAAATAGCTAGGGCATGCAAATGGTTCCTGGCATGCATTCTGGTTATGCCACAATCACATCACCTAAGCTCAAAGTGGCCTTGCCAGGGATTAGCTAGGAAGCTTCCAAGTCAGAAATTAGCATTAGAGGCTCTGGCAAGCCTCATGCCAAGTACTTGCTGAACCTCTTTCTCTGTTTCCCTCATGCTAATCTCCATGGTGGATGTTTGTTCCCCAGAAATTAGGAACCTGAAGACCACTTTTCTGGGGGCTCTCTTTTGGGAACTATCAGGTTCCCTATTGCGATTTATAGGGGTCAGGAGGAGACTTTGGATGGGGTCGAGTGACAGCTAAATGTCAAGCTGTCATTAGTGAATGTGTGTCAGGCGGAAGTCCCTATGAAATTCCCATGAGAGAAGGCCACTCTTGGGGACACACAGTGAGAGCAGCTAGCACGCAGCAGCAGTACTGCCCTGAGATGCAGGTGTGGCTCACACTTGAGAGGACAAGGTGTGCCTGAGTGTGATCCAAAAGACAGACCACCAGGAGAGAAGCAAAGCAGGAGTCCTGGTATACACCATAAAGGCCACCTTTGGGTATGGGATGGGTAGAAAGGGACAACCCCTGGGCACCACAAAGCCCCTGAGTCATGGCAGGGTGGACCATGTGCAGGGTTTATCCTATTTATCAGAGTGACTCATACTTTGTCTCGGGGACACTGGAGAGGCCAGGTGGAGGGTGGGAGAGCTGCAGTCTGTGAAGTCTGGTACTGGCTCTCCGTTCTTCCTCTCTTCTTCCTTGCCAACCTGTCTGCCTTTCGTGTGTGCACATGAACACACCATCATTCTGACAGCCCTGTCCCCTCTGCTGGACCTCTTGGGGACACATCATGTAGGGAATCCCTGTGCATCTGATCTGCAGACCTTGAACGGAGGAGAGTAGAGACCCAAGTTCTGGGCTCATGGCAGCCTTGAACTAGCTGTGTCTAGGATCTAGTAGCCCTTCCCTAGCTGTATGCCCTTAGGAATCTTGCTGTCTCTCTGAGACTCGATTTCTTCATCTGAAAATGAGCTCGTCTGCTTCACTGAGTGGTTGTGAGGGGTAGGTGAGGCACAGGGCAAGTGATGGCAGATGGCCCGGCAATGGGAATGATACCGCCAACTTCTAGCAAATGTCCAGTTCTTTCTGCAAACCGCCTCGGTTCCTCGCGCCTTCTCTACTTCCTCACCTTTAGTTTCCAGCCATCCTGGGGCGACAGCCCCTCGTTGCCACTTCACAGAAGGGGAAATAGGACTCAGAGAGGGTGATTTTCTCTTCTAAGTTTGAATAACTAGGGCGAAACAGGAGGCAGGGATCCTGTTCCACATTTTCAAGAAAGTGGCAGCAAACACTAAAAGAAGGAAATTCTCCTCAGGAAAATGACTTTATGGGAATCCCTCCCACTTTCAAGGTCCAGATTCTTCACCCATTAAGTAGAAGTGGCATTGGAGTTGAGGAACCCTGGCGCAAGGCGTTGACTTTGAGTAGAGGACTTACTTCAACAGCCCAGTGATTGGCACCCTCTCGGGTGACTGCTCCCTGGAGGGAGAGCTGTACCCATCAGCCAGGCCTAGAAGCCTCATCCTAGAGAGAGAGAGAGAGAGAGAGAGAGAGAGAGAGAGAGAGAGCAACAACAAAGAGCGGGAGTTGAAAGTCACAGGCAGGGCCCAGCCCTCAGTGGGCAGGCAGCCTTCTAGCTTGGCATTTTCATCTGCTACCTCTGTGCCCAGGCACTAAAAATAGCACACAAGGTCTCTGCAGCCAAGCCAGCTCCCCCAGCAAGGACTTGCGCCCTTTATGGCCAGTGAGCATCTGCTGCCTTCTGACAGCTGTTGACAATTACAGCAGTGGCTTATCTCAGTAGAGCCTGTTTCTGAGCCCAAAAGGAGGTCCCCGGTCCAGCTGAGTGGTCTCCTGGCCAGCGTGGAATTGTCAGGACCCTGCCTGCAGGAGGTGGTCCATGAATGAGTGAAGTAGAGGGACCAGGTCACCAAAGGGATGCAGCTGGAGCCAAGAGGGAGAGAATGAAAGAAGGGTTGGAGGACATCCTTTCTTTCAAACCAAGAGACAGAACAACAGGGCATGGCAGAGGTGGTAGAATACTAACGAACACAGCTGTAACAGCTTCCTGTGTCTGCATCTTCTGGATGCACAATTGAACAGTGGACGATGGTACTCGGGCCAGGGTCGCAAGTGGAACCGGAACCTATAGCCTTCGAAGGATGGAGCGTATGCAGTTAACTTCCCATCACTGTGAGAAAACACTAAGATGATCAGCTTGAGGGGAGGAAAGGTTTATAATTTTCCTCACGGATTCAGATGTTTTAGCCCATGGTCACCTTGGCCAGTTGACTTTGGGACTGAGAACAAGATGTACATCACGGCAGGGAGCAAGAAAACGCTCATCTCACGTAACCAGGGGGAAAAGAGAAACAGAAGGACTGGGCTCCCAAAATACACCCCAAGTGACCTCCCTTTTCCCTCTGGTCCTTTTGCCACCTAATGTTTCCATCACCTCCACAACTTCCCAGTAGCACCAACAGTTGGGAACCAAGTCTTTGACACAAAAGACTTCGGAACATTCTGAATCCCAACCCTAGCAGAGTAGCCCTTCCTAACTCATGCCTGGTCTTGGTCTTGATCACTGGACACCTCCTGAGCAGTCGCCTTAGTGCCTGGCGTGGTCTTATCCTTGGCTTAGGCTCCCCAGCAGGTCTGCTCTCCCCACTGTGCTCAGGCTGGAGTAGTAATGTCACACTCTGGTACTGGAGTCATAGAAAGCACTGCTGATGGCTGCACGACTGTGCCAGGCACTTCCCCGGGTGTTCTCTATGATTCAGTAACCCCCCACCCACAGATGAAGTAGATGCAGGCAGGCCCAGGGAAATGACCAAGAGGGACTTCAGCCTGCTTGTCCTGACTTGAAGGCCCTTGCTCTTGACCACTCTAATCCAGAGGCCATCTGCAGTTTCTTAATCTTTGAGGGATTTTTGGATACCCCTAATCTACACCCGAGCCCTGCTTAGATTCTGTAAGCCCTCAGAAGCCATACAAATTCACACCCAGCTTCCTCTGATTGCCCAGCCCGGTGGCCTGTAGGTCCCCGTGGTTGACCAAGGAGAGCGGGAGGCACTGGCCATCATCCTGTACTCATATTCTTCCTTGGTCCACTCCCTGCTCTTGTCTGCTAGCCCACCCCAGGTGGGAACCTGGCTTTGAATGTTGATCTTCCCCTAAAGGATGCAAATGATTTTGTGGCAGATTGGTTAATATTAAGTCTACAGTACAAAGATGCAGATAATGTACAAAAGAAAATACAGAGGGTCCCCACAACCTATGGGAGCCTGATATATCTGACCCATAGGACCCCCCCCCGATGGGCAGTCTGGTGCCACCACATTACACCCACCCTTCACCCTTCACCTCTCTAGCCTACACCGCAACCTCACACAGGGTAACTCGGTGTCCTTTTAGCATGGTGCTCATCTTCTTCTGATCCCATGAAATGAAGTGGCCTCCTAGGTATCTTCTTGAATAAATACAGGTTTCCTTGCTACCATGGATCCTAGTGACAGCTCTTCAGATGTGTTTTATTTTCCCCCTTTGAGACTGACTCCAATGAAGCAAGCCATCCTCCACCCTCTTCCAAAAATGAAGACTCAATGTGTTCTTCCCCAGAAGTCAGTGGCAGTATTCACAACCAAGGCTGGAGTTACACAGCTCTCTTTACCACCTCCTACTAGATCCCATAATCCTCATCCAGAAACTGAGAGAACTAGGTAGTCTGTCTCCCTTACACACTGATGATAGCTACCAGTGACTCTGGGCCACTGAAAGAATCGAGTACAATGGTACATTGATAGTAGGAAGTAAGTACTGTATAGAAAGCACACTGATAGTTCTGGAGGAAAACCTGCAAGCCTGCAGTGACGAAATATATGTATACAATCTTCTTCCAACTTGAAGATTTTTATATGAGACAGGGCCTCACTAAGGAGTCTAGACTAGCCTTGAACTCATGACCTTCCTCTTCCTGCTCCCAAGGACTGGGATTGCGGGTGTGTATCATCACATCCACTCCCAACCCTAAGCTTTTCTGAGACTCTGCTTTTGTTCTTTGCTGCGTCAATAGAACCTCTGATGGGAGCTGACATCCAGTAGGCACTGGAGGGGTAGGTTGAGAGTAAGCAACAGAATGAAGGAGTAGATGGAAAATGAATAAATAATGAGTGTCCTATACACCAGAAGGACATCATGAATCATCCTCCGTGCGCACTGGTTTGATTTCAATTTCTCGCTAATGACTGTGTATTTTCTTGTTTTCTTGGTGTTGCCGACAGAGGAAAGTACAGTCAGTTCTTCTATCTTACCCCATATGTGTTCCGAAAAAAAAAATCACTGAGATATACAAATTCACAGAATTTAGCAGAAAATGGAGCTAGGGCCACAACACTCTCAAACTTCTCCAGTGAGGCACAACTTTAAAAATCTCCTAGACACCCAGTCATAAAAGGTAGCGTCCTTTAAACTATTTTAATGGCCAAACAGAATAATAACCATGGCACTTCGGTTTGGGAAAGCCCTACCGCTTGGACCTGCGTGTAGAAACATGAGATGGTCGTTAGAAAGCCAGATGTGCACAGATGTGGATATTAGCATGTGTATTTTTTTTAAACTTTTCTCATTACTATAACAAAATACCTGACAAGAAGCAATTTAAGGAGGGAAAGGTTTAATTTTGGCTTACAGTTTTAGGGGGCACATTCCATCCCCCAAAGGAAAAGTGTGGCAACAGGAAGCAGAGACAGGTTGATCACACTGAACCCCCAGTCAGAAAACAGAGAGAACAGGAAGTGAGGCTGGGCTGTGGAACCTCAGGGCCAGCCCTCTGTGACCTACTTCCTCCAGCATGGCTCCACCTCCTCAACATCCCACAACCTTCCAAAACAGTGCCACCTGCTGGGGATCAATGCTCAAACACAGGAGCCTGTGGAGGACACTTCACATTCTAATCACAATAGCATGTGCGGGAAACTAAGTGACTGGATGGTATTTGGATGTGTGTGTGTGCCTTTTGTGTGTCCCCACACACTCTGTTTGGTGGCTTTTGGGCATCTAGCTAAGGCTTTTTAGGGTGGAAAGACTTGTCGGGTGTTTATGTTGCTCCTGGTATCAGCTGCCTGAGAACAAAGCCTTGTCTTCAGAACAGTAATTAGTATAGAACCATGGAGAGGTATTTTAATAATTTTAATTTTCCTGATTGTTAGTACTCTTCCCATTTCCAATTCCTACCAAATACCAGGTCTAACTTATTGGTCCTGGTGGTGTTCCTCTCTCCCACATAACCCTACTTTCACCATGACCCTACTGAGCCCTGGCTCTACGCTAATCCCGGAGCTACAGAGATAAAGTACAGGTGGTCCCTAGCTTCACGTAGCTTACTGTCTAAAGCTGCATTTAAATAATGAGCCAGAGGGTCACAGCGTGCCTCAGATGGAAAGTTCCACCCCTGAGCAGGAGCATTTCAAGTTAGGTCATACAGAAATGCTGAGTGCCTCCATGTCGGGGGTCGGCTCTCACTGCCATAAATCCTGCTGGAGGCTACAGCACTGTCTGCTCACTGAGTACTCAGGGGCCATGCCCTGAGGAGTTAGAGAGCAAGGTCAGCAGAAAGAGGAGCCCTTGCTTCCCACCGAAGGCTGAGCTTCTTCTAGGAATGTGTGTGCCAGGATACAGGTGCCTACCTGTGGAGGACATGCTGGTCTTGCTTGCCTCTAAGTTTGCTGTTTGTCCCAAGGAAGGGTCTTCTTCATGGATGCTTGACCAAAGCAATGACAATTCACACACACACACACACCTTAACATTCTTCAGTGGCTTCTTTTGATTTTAAATACCAGACCCCCTCACTGTGGTCTAAATGACACTATAATCTCTGAGTCCAGAGTAACTGTCCAGCCTCACTTGACAGCACCTCTCTCCCCCACTCCACACCCCTCTCCCCCACTCTCCTCTTGCTGAAGGCTGGCCACAGTGGCTCTCTTTATTCCCCATGCTCTGGGCCTTGGGACCTGCCCTTCCCTCTGCCTGAAATGTCCTTCTTGGCCCTGGTTCTCTTATCCTTTCTCTCACAGAGCCTTCCGGGATTGTTTTCTCAGTGGGACTTCAACTTTTTATTCTTAGCTTGGATCATAATCTGTAAAAATTTCCCCCAACTGCCTTCAGGCAGCCGGAAGTCACTCCCAGAGACTTTCCCAGGTGGGAAGTCTGACGTGGGTGGGCAGGGCTGCATTCCAGGCCTAGGCTCAGGGGCAGGGAGCTCACTTCCTCTGCCCACCCACCATCTAGTATGGGGGGGTGCTTTCCTTCTCTGACCTCTGACCTCTCCCATTTCAGAGCTGTCACTCACAGCTGTTTGACCCCGGTTTCCATGGATCTACCTTCTTTGTGCTGGAGAGCCTTCTGCACCCTTTTCTAAAGACTCTTTTCATCGCATTGGGCCCACCTGGTTAATCCAGGTTAATTCTCCGTTTCAAAGGCACGACTTAATCACGTCTGTGAAGTGTCAGGTAGCTTTCGGAGATTCCAGGGATAAGGATGAGGAGGTCTTTGACGGGAGCCATTATTCAGCCTGCGCAGCCTTCTTTCCCATCATCCCCTTTCCACGCTAAGCCTCATGAGACAAGGATTTTTTTTTATCTCATTCACTGCTGTCTCCCCAGAACCCAGCATAAATCCTAGCACATGGTAAGTGATCAATAAATGTTTATGGAATACAGGGATTGATGGCTGGGAGTTTTAGTGAAACTGCAACCTATTTTCACTTCCTAAACAGTATACGAATATATTCTAATAAAGAGGATTGGTGATCAGAATGGACCCTCAGCCTCAAAATTAACCATGCAACTTGGGCACAAAGTGCTTCAGTTTTCTGGTTTTTTTTTGTGGTCATATCTATAAAAGTGAATACAGAAAAAAAAAACCTTAGTTCCAATACTGTAAGTATTAAAGATCATAAAGAAGAAAAGTGCCAGGAAACTATGACCTCCACAGCCATCCTTACTCCTGATGCATAGATTATAGATGAGCAAGGCTGTCTAATTAGAAATCACAACATCAATAACTAATGTAAGGCATGTGTATGTTCTGTTCTCCCGGGGCTGACGGGCAGGGCAGGGCACAGGAGCTTCTTCCATTTGAGGTGCCAGAGACGGAGTAGTTGTGGATTCTGGAGACTGCCCTGAATGGCGGTGGCAGGAAGAGCCCAGAATGGGAAGTTATGAGATTGTTCCAGGAACCTCATTCCAATAAATCCCCTAGCACAGTAGAGGCAGAAAAGGGAGACGCTAGAGAAGCCATTTGCAATGACCATCTGGCTTGTTAAAATTGATTAAAGGTAAAAAGAGAAATCGAGATCTATGGCAGTGGCATTAAATTACTCCTCAGACAAGCAAGTCTGTGAGCCGCAGACTCTCCTTGGCTGAGAGAGCCGAAATACCTGAAGACACGATTTCAATTTATAAAGAAAATTCTTTTTAAAACTCCACTAAGAGCCTGCTTCATTGAGAAATGTTGAACATTGCTCAACTGCTTTATTAAATCCCTTTTATTTATGTGTGAGGCAGGGCACCATGGCATTCCGCAAAAATAAGGCAGGCTGGGCGACACATCCTCACTGGAGAGTCCAGACAGCACATACGCAGGCATCTCCAGCCTCTTTCAATGCTGAAACACTTTACAGTGATTGAGGAGAGGAAAAGAAGCCATAGGCTCTGCGGGGAGGCACACTGGACCACCGTGCTGAACCCTCTTAGCTCCCTGGCTGTGTGACCTTGCTAAGGAAGGGATATTCCTCACTGCAGGTTCTTCTTCCCTGAAATGACAATAGTCGTGACCACCTCACTGGCAGGGGTGACCTGAGTGGTGACATGAGGTGATAGTTACTTTCGGTGTCACAGAGCTGTCACATCAGGACAATCCAGTGAGTCCCAGCTCTTCAAAGGAGCGGCCGGGGATGGTTGGCACTGCAGAGCCTGGTGGAGTCATTGGTCAAGGCTGATTAGCAATGTCGGTCATAGGCAGGGTTGTGGCAGCAATGGTGCAAAACATTTGTATTTACCCTTTAGAGTGTCTGACTTCTGGAAAGATCTCTACGGTGTTGCTTCACAGCAGCCCCCTCTACACACACACACACACACCATTACCACCACTGTCAATCAGCTCTTCAGGCAAAATAATATCCAGTCCTTCTGTGATTTTGGAGCTCTGAATGTATTCCTATGCCATGATGACCATGGTCTGTGGCAAGGATCTGTTTATGGGATTTTCTGCTCCATCCCACCCTGAGGTCCATGAGGACAGAGCCAAGAATGAGTGGGCAAGAGCCTGAAGGAAGCAGCCCTGGTGATTGTGTGACCTCCCGCTTTGCTTGACCTTAGGCAAGGGGTTTCACTTCCTGGACCCTTGTCCAGGCTTTCCTCATCTGTAAATTGCACCGATAGATCCCCTTGGCATCATCACGGATGGTAGCGCATGGTGGGTTTGAGAGGCCTGCGGCTCTTCCAAGGGTCAGAGAGGGAGATGCAGGAGTGGGTGAAGCAAAAGTGGGAAGCCGAGAGCATCAGGACGTGGCCAGGGTAAGTGTGGGTGGGTTATCACAGTGCTGGCCGTGAAGCCTTGAAGGAGGGTGGAACAGAGAGTTCTTTCCTACACCCCGCCCTTGCTGTGTAAGCTCCTTTCACTGGGAGGTGCTCTGATCCAGGCTTGCAGATTGGAGAGAATGCCGACTCAGCTTAGAACAAGGATGATGACTGGCTTGATAGCCAGGCATGAATAACTACCCTTGCTCCTCCTAGCTGCAGTGAAAGTCAGGAGAGTGAGTGGTCTCAGCTGGGAAAGATGGAGAAGGAAAGATGGAGGGGAGCTTGGCTTTCAGTGATGGAGGCCTTCCTCCAGGGTCATGAGGCAGGCGTGGCCATGACCTGCCACACGGGGGAGCCCAAGAGGCTGAAGCTGAGGGTAGCGGAAGCTGGAAAGGAGGGGAGGGGGCAGGACCTGAGAACAGGTCCTCTGTGTTCTGGGTGAGCTAGGGAGAAGGTACTCTGTGCTGTGGACAGAGATTGAGTCTGTGCTCACTCGACAGCAGGCAGATGGAGAGATGAGAATGAACTGCCTGGAGCGGGAGGCAATATGCCACCACCACGGGAAGCTGCTAGACCAGGCCTGGGGGATAAACTCAGCTTTCCCGGCCCTTCCGCAAACAAAGCTGAGCAGACTAGAGAGGAAACAGGAGACTTGATAAAGCCCCTTGAAATAGCGATTTATTCCCAAGGACGCCCTAAATCCACACATGAGGGAGAAGCAAGATTGCATTCCCGCTCAGAGCTTCTTTTTAATACTGATGAGTTATAAGAATACCATTAGCACAACATAAAAATTATGATCATGATAGCAACAATAATAAAAAGGGTTTAAATTTGTACAGCACGCTATACTTTGCAAAATGCTTTCTCATTCATTAGCTTGTATGCGTCTCATAATAGCCCCCTGAGAAAGGCACGATGATGGCCGCTATCCATTTTATGGGTGAAGAACATGCTCAGAGATGAAGTGACTGCCTAACGGCTGGTAGGAGATGAGATCTTTACCCCTGAGTACGAGGTTCTTCGCCAAGATCCAGGGAGAGGCTTGACCACCCTCGTTCATTGCGCTGAGATTATCACCAAAAGTTTGGGAGCCATCTGTGATGGAATTTCAAACCCAGCATGGCTTCCACCAGGCCTCCCGCCGACAAGGGCTCATTGGATTTGAGACACATGGCTGGGTACCTCCCCCAACACTGCTCAGAACATAAGCCAAGCCAGCATCAGGGATTCCAGAATTCGAACCCCTTTTTTAGAAAGCGTTTGAGGGCCACACCACTGTCTGCTTCTTCAAAGGCCTTTGTGTGATTCACGCTTCAGGAGCAAAGAAGCAGGAAAGTGAAAGATTATTCAAAGAGGGACAACAGAGACATGGAGACACAGACAGTGAGAAATTTGGGTAAGAAGGGGGCTGGAGAGATGACTCGGAGGTTAAATCTGCTCACTCAGATTTAAAAGTTTTTAAATTTTAAAGAAAGGGCAAGAATGCTGAACAATCTAGAAGCGTGAAAAGGAAGAGAGGAGAAAGAGCGAGTAGCTTGAAAACAAAACAGAAGAGAAAGAGGGTGAGAACCGGGGCCTGGCTTTGAGTAACAAGGAAAGCATTTGTTTCTAAGAGGCGATTAAACATCTTATTCTTCTGTCCCCAAATGTAAATGTTTCTGTCTCCTCGGGAGTTAATCAGGCTTAAAGCAGTTCTTAAGGGCTTGGTTTAACCGCAACAAAGAATGTGTCCAGTCTGCTGACCTCTGTCGGGCCAGTATGTAAAGGCAGCGGAGATCAGAGATTAAGGAGCAGCGCTCACCCAGGCGGGGCGGCCGCTCCTACCAAAGCATCTCCTGGCCCCACCCCCATACCCACCTCCCAGCGGGCAGAAAGCTGACCTGCCACTGCTGTGGTGACACAGGAACCACTTAAGCTTGCATCCTCTGACTGTCTTCTGTCCCACTGACACCAAAGGAGCTGGAGAGCAGCACAGGGGCTGAATCCCCATTGGCAGGAAGGGTGATGGGCGGGGCATAAACCTCAGGGGCGGAGTCTCCGGGAGCTGATGGCCCTAGCAGGGCACTGTAGGGGATATATATATAATAGGAAATTCTCTAATCACAAATCCTGCTGCTCCTTCTGTCTACTATTTACTGTATTCGTGGTTTTATTAAAGTCCTGTTACATAATATATTGCTCTGATTTTTCTAGCTTAAAACAATTTGTAGGTCAGGAATTTGGGAAGAGCAGCAAAAATGACTAGTTCTCTCCTCCATGACTGGGTCTACCTCTGGGAAAGCAGAGGCTGGGAACATCTTTAGGGTTAGGGCTAGGGTTAGGGTTAAGATTAGGGTTTTGATTAGCGTTAGGGTTCCAGACACACATCTGTGCAGCGGATCCAGTTGTTGTTTGGAGCAAGGATCTGGAGGCCCCTTCCTGCAGTATAGACTCTCTCATTCCCCCATAGACATCCTCCAAACTCACCCAACTTGAAGGAGAAAAGAGCCAGAACCCAGAACCTGATGGAGAGGTAGCCAGTTCCCAGTCAAACATGTAAGATTAAAGAGGTCACTGTGTGTCTTTGGAAAATGGGCAGCTCTGAGAATTGCTGTCCCTTTAAACCGCTACACTTCTGTTAGATACATTGTCTCTCTCTTAGGAATGATGTTTGTAGTCTTTAAGGAGAAATTGGGAGTGTGGGGACCATGGAAGAGGGTAAAAGGGGAGGGGGGAAAGGGAGGGAAGTGGAGAAAAATGCATAGCTCAATAAAAGCAATAAAAAAGAAAAAAGATTATATAAGATCCATACTTTCCAGGGGCAGAAGTCAGAAAAGATTTATATCTTGAAAGATCAGTGAAGAAGTGGAAAGTATGGCTCTTCATGGCTCTACTGGACTGTGGTACTCAAATTTCCTATGGCCCAATCTGCACTTTGAGCCAGAATTTCCTTCAAGCCGACTTGCTGGGTGACCTGTCAGTGACCTGTGCTAGGTCCTTCCGTTTCCACAGACAAACTCACAGTGCTCTAAGGCAGGGATTCTGCAGAATTCAACTTTTGTGGCACCTTCAGGCTCTCAAGCATGGTGCCAGGCAAAAATTATTGTAAAACCCCATGAGGGTCAGTGAAATGGCTCAACATGTAAAGGCGCTAGCCACCAACTGGGAAGACCCGAGTTCAATTCCCAAGACCCACAGAGGGGAAGAAAATGACTGATTCCTGCAAGTTGTCCTCTGATCAGTTCACACGTTCCAGAGCACATATGCCCACAAATAAATCAACACTTTTTAAGAACTCCGAGAATGGTGGCACAGTCCTCTAGTGGTGCCAACACTTGAGAGGTAGAGGCAGGAGGACCTCAGTGTTCAAAGACAACTTCACCATCATACTGAATTACAGGCTAGCCTGGGTCACAAGAGACCATATGGAGTAAAGTGATCAAACAAAGAAAGTGAAAGAGAGGAAGGGGAGGGAAAGGAGAGAAAGAGGGAGCAGCACAAAGGAAATGGGGAGGAGAGGGAAGGAAAAGAGATAAAAGGGAAAGTGAAACCATAAAATCAGCTGATGCAAAAACTGAACTGTTTAACCTAGGAATGTAACCACAAAATGACTCCAAGACTTGTGGGTGTGTGGGTGTGGGGGGGGTGAGCTGGTGTGAGGTGTGGCTCTATACTTAGTTGATAATAACCCTCTGGCTGCTCCAAGCTCCCAGAGAAGCTCATGGCCTGTGGGCAGTGTGGGCTATGAATGATGTGGGCTATGGGTCTCTGGTTTAGTGCTGATCCTGCTCCCTATTCTGGCA